>JAUTDX010002962.1:0-37903 GCA_030844895.1 Ambrosia x helenae
AACCGGTTCAGAAAGTAACAATCAATACCGGACTCTACAACCGTCGTTCTTAGAACACGTTGGATTAAGACAATTTTTGGTTCGGCCGAGAACCGAACAAAGTTTAACGAAGAAGAAGATATATTCGATTATAAGGATTATTGTTCAAATCATAAACCTTAGATCGATTCAGTGGATTAGTTGATATCCAGAATCGAAGAAAAGAAAAGGCACGAAATAGTTTTTTGGGCAATAGTTTTTTTCGTGCAAGAAAGAAGGAGAAGTTGACTTTCAGAAGTCAACATAACCGTCTTTTGATAATTAAAATATTGAGGGTTTAAAAAAGTTAGAAGAAATCAGTATTTGTTTGTTTCAAATATTTTATAATCTACTTTTTGAAAGTAGCATTTTTATTAGAAACAAAATTGATTTTGTTTTTTTTAAATATTTTAAAGGATTAGTATTTGAATTACTAATCAAGTTATTGTTGGAGGAGTTATACGAAAGTCAAAAGGGAATTGACTTTAATATTTTGGAACATTTTGATATTCAAGTTTTTACAAAAAATTTCAATAAGCAACAAAGTTTTTTAATATTTTGTTTAAGGCCTTACAGAACTATTAAACTTTGTTAATAAAAAAAACATTTTCAAAGGAATATCAAAGTTATTTTGACAAAATAAAGGTCAAAAGTAAAAGTTTGACAAAAGAGTAGTTCAAACAGAAATTCCAAATAAGTGTTGGGTAGTCCATATTAGATTTGGACAATTGTGAAGAAAAATAAAAACAAAAGTCCCCAAACTACTCACATTAAACCCATAATGACGAAAGAAGGGGACGTCACAAAGGACACACCTACGTTTTGCCTCCAACACTGATGTTAACATCTACAAATTACACGATTTGGACTGTTCGTGTAAAGGCAATATTGAATGCCAACAACCTTTGGGAAGTAGTGGAACCCACAGAAGGAGCAAATGTAGATGTCAAGAAGGATAAGACAGCGATTGCCTCTCTATTTCAAGCAATTCCAGAAGATATGGTGATGCAGGTTGCATCACATACTACAGCCAAAGACATAGGGGAAGCATTAAAGACGAGACATGTTGGAATTGATAGAGTCCAGAAAGCAAGACTTCAATCATTACGCTTAGAATTCGAGATGTTATCAATGAGAGAGACAGAAACAATAGACCAGTTTGCTGGTAGATTAAGTGCATTAAATACATAGTCAAAGACCTAGGATCAAAGTTCGAAGAACCTATTTTGGTACGTAAGTTATTGGACTCAGTACCAGACGAGTTTTTACAAATTATTTCATCGATAGAACCATACTCCGATATGGAAACCATGACACTTGATGAAGCAATCGGTAGATTAAAAGCTTATGAAGAGCATCTCCGATCTAGAGATGAAAGAAATCATAGAAATGACTATGATAAACTTTTACTTGCACAATACAAAAGAAAGACCCGTCTAGAAGAACAAAGAGATTTAAATCTAAGTCGTGGTAAAATCAATTATGGAAAAGATAATAGGCGAGACAAGTTTCAAAGAACCCAAGGTCAAAGTCGTGAAGACAATTACCAAGTAGAAACAAGTACAAAGGATAAGTCTCAACCCAAGTGCTATCGATGTGAGAAAATTGGACATTACGCCTATGAATGTCCAAATAAACAAAGGAAAAGAAGAGAAGAAGACTAATCATGTGATATGATTAAAGAAGAATATCCGTGTGATACGGAAACAACCTGTGATAGATACAATGGCGAAATCCAGTGAGTGGATCAAAAGCAAGAAGTTGGGTCACGTGAAGTGATAAAAAAAATGAAGAGTCAGTGTGTGAGGCACTAAAGAACTAAACTAAAGATCTAAGTTGAAGATCATGGTGTGTAAGGCAACCATGAAAAGAAGAATCGCGTGATACGATCAAAGCCGTGAAGGAATTAATAAAGAAGGAGACCCGTGTGACTCGGATCATCCAAGGAAAGTTGTGAAAGCAAAGTTGTGTGAAGCAATAATCTAAATCAAGAAAACAGTGAAAGCCGTTTGTGTGAAACAAACAAAGAAGTGTGAAGCTAGCTAATCATCCGCATGTGATTCAAGAACAATCAGCAAGTTGTGTGAGACAACTAAAGAAAAGTAAAAGGCAAGAGAATTTGTATGATACAAATGAAGCTATGAAGAAATGAGCTAAAGAAGCATGGAAGAAGAAATCAAGAATTAGGGGGAGAATGTTAGACATAATTCTTGATTATATCCCAAGTGTATTATTATCATTTGTATTATTGTGTTATAACATAAGTTTAGTCGGTTACTCCTCAACCTACACAACTATACATGTAGCCGTGGCAATGGTTTGGTACTATATATACCGGACATATCCTTTCATTTGTAATTAGAATGTTTGATCAATAAAGAATATATCTTTTGCATTCTCTCTGTTCTCTCTCAATCCCACAAGCTCCGCTCGGATCAGCTCGGCTCATGAACAGTCCTACATGCCACCAACACCACTCCTTATATGGCGTAGAAGGAGCGTGGGCACTTGAGGCTTGAAGATGTTCATCGGCTTGGGGCAAAAGTTGAAAGCGAGTTGGATTGTTGGATTATGATGATTATGATTTGTTCTTTGATTAAAAAAAACAACTCCTCTACGCCACTCTCCCACGCCATCACCACCCTATTGTTTTTTGAGGGATGGAGATGAATTGACGTGACTGTCATATTGCTTCATGCCCCCTCCAACTCCTTGACCAACCGTGCATCCTAAGGTGATAATCATAATGTGGATCAAACACCAATTAAATGGACACATATGTATAAGTTGTTCATATATCAGGTATGACCAAGAGATATCTGAATCAGAAAGAAAGGGGGTTAATTTCGGAATTGATGGAAACGTACTTGGTTTGTTGAGCCCCTGCAGCTGCTTGGTGTTTAGTACTTATTCCATGTGCAATCACACTGTGGATGGAACAGTATCTGTGACATATATGATCAAGAAAAACTTTTCAAACCTCTTAGTTGATGCACAGTTAATTCTATAAATATGATGTCTTGGCAACAGTGGTGACAGTATTTCCCTTAATTACAAGTATCAAACAGCCCTAGCTTGCTTCAGCACACATACCATCAAGCTGGAGATAAATAATATAAATTATATATGCGCATCGATCAACTCCCATTTTGTTTCTGTTAAAAGAAGAAATGGATATAGATCCGGCCATTTGAGGGTAAGAAATAAGTTGCCGTACACAAAAGACCTTTATAAGTTTCAAATCTTGAGTCGCTAATAGATCTATATCAAATTAGAATACAACAACTTACATACATTTGAAAGAAATCTCATATCTATACAAATATATGTTTGATGATCCATGCATGCAATTAAATTAACTCACGTCTGCTTCTTCTTGATTTTGTTAATCAGAGATAGATAGATATATATAGGTAGCTAGTAGCTCCACAAATTGTCAGGAGAATCCGAAGAATCTCCTGTGGGAAGAAGATAATCGGGTGGTGGAGGAGTCATGAGCATTCCTTCGGCCATGTCCACCAACAAATTAGGCATATCGAAAATGGCTTCTTCATCCACAAAGTCATGATACCCTGCAGGCTGAACCTCATCATCATCAGCATCAGCAACAGCATCTAAGGAGATGAGATCCGAGGACTTGATGAGCGCCGCTGCAGCTCCGGCAGCGTTCCTGATTGAAGCAGGTTCGGGGACAGGGGGCACGTTGTACAAGCCACCAAATCTGGAAAATTCAAGACGGCATCAGCGCCTTTGAGGGACAAAGCGGCGACATCGTATGCAGCGGCTGCCATCTCGGCCTTGGGTAGGTCCCCAGCCAAATGCGTTTGCTTTACGTGGCTCCCGAATCTCTGAAACCCATTTTCCACTGCGACTTCGTATCCCGCGATAGGTAGGATGTTTTCCAGAGGATGAGCTACGCCGGCCTGCTACTGCTGCTGCTGTTGTACTCATCACATTGGTTTTGGGTGGTAACTCCCAAATTATAGGGTTTTGTGGTGGAGCTGGAGATGGAGCTGGTGGTAAAGGTGGAGCAGGGTCACCCATCTATATCTTCTATTATATATATATGTGTGTGTGTGAGTACAAAAGTCGAAAATAGGGCAGATATGACTGGAGGTAAGAGTCTAATATGTATATGTATGTGTGAATTCAAATCATAAATACCGTGGGGAATTCGTGGGCACCGAGTGTTCTATCAGCGACATGTATGTCTAGGTTTAATTTCTGTCTCTCACAACGTCTACTGACTGTGATGTATTATACTTTAATAGCGTATATTAGCTGGAACATAACTTGTTTATTTGTTTTCGTTTACTTTAATAATTAAGTATTACTTAATATTTTATTCTTATTATTTTATTAGTCATTTTCTCCAAACCGATGCCCTTTTCTGAAAAAAATAAAACCCTTGTTTAGTGTTGTTCTATCCGTTACATATTAATTTAGTTTCTTAGTTTCATCTCCATTTATTATTTATTTGTTAATTTTAACTTTCATCATTATAATTCATAGATGAAAATATATGAGTATTAATTAGTTTACTGATGCGTTAAATGTGTAGAGAATTAAATTGGTCAAGTTTTAAAAATGGAGAAACCGCTAAACTACACACTACCGGCAAGTGTACCGGTCGTAAAGTAGTAAAACAAGTAAGTCCGAGTATCGAACCGTGGACACAAATCTAGCGACTCTTGGTACTAAACCTCTATCGACTCCTAGCCTAATAATTTAATTTTTGAGAAAATTATTTTTAAACTAAATAAATAAATAAAGCAATTAAATCTACTAAGACAAAAACACGGAACAGAAAGTAGAACAGACAGCTCGGAAAGTTAAGAGAAACTCAGATAATATGGAAAAACAACTACCTAGGTCTAGAATCCTACCCGCAACTCACAACGCTCGGAAATGGATAATGGAATGGCTACCGGGTTCCTAAAAATACGGCTGACTCAAGAAAACCCTAAAGAATGCTAGATCACCTCCCGGTCTCACTAACACCTCTTGGAAAATCCTAAGGGACGTGTAAATCACCGGTTACTAGTTCGGATCACCTCCCGGTCTCACCTCACTAGGGAATGCTAAGGTACTCAAAAGACTCGCTCACCTCCCGGTCTCGCTAATCTCAACACACCCGAAAGTGTGAAGGAGTTATCTAAGGTTATTGACAAAAACTCGAATTTGCTAAGAAAACTAAGGTAAATAAGTAAGGATCTCCTCCCGGTCTCACCTATACCCAAAACCTAAGAACTAGACAAACCGACACTCTATCTCCTCCCGGTCTCAAGAGTGGCAAAACACTAATTTCAAAGGCTTGCAAGGTTGCTAATAGGGTTATCTAAGACAAGAAACCTCTAGATTAAACCACTAACACAAAGTCCATGGAAAAATCACGCAAAACTCTAGATCTTGAAACTACTAAAGTAACAAACTAGAGAAAAACGCAAAGCAACAATCAAGCAAACCGATTACTAAAAGCATTCATACGCATTTTTATCAACAACACATAAATATTTTACCAAAACATTAAGCCAAAAATATATTATCCAAAACCGAACGTCAAAAGTCACAAAATATTCATCAATACGACCTAGGTAGCGTAAATGTTTAGCTACTCATCATGTTCAACATGTCAAACACATAAAAATAAATAGCAAACATGACTGAAGAAAAATATAAAACGAAATAACAATGGTTCAAAAACATAAAAAGTATTAGAGTCGAACCCAAAGCACTTCGTAATAATAAATCCAAGTCTCCAAAGCTTCAAAGTGAGATCCCAATGCTTCAAATAATACCTCTGATGCGAATAGATGCTGCTGTCGAGTGTTCCTCGCAAAAGACGGCTGTCAAGATTGTGTTCTTCCGTAAATAATATGCGTGCCGTCAATGTTGAAGTCCTCGAGATATTTGTTTGTGCTTTTTATAATATTTTTTTCAACCCTCCGTTAATTTTTTTTCAAAGATCCCTAGCCCTCCAACATTGTTGGATTAGTTGGACTTGGGCTACAAGCCCACGTAAGTCTTTGACACATTTTTTTTTTTTTTTTTTTTTTCTTTTTTAATTATATTATTATTATTATTGTAATAACTCCATTTTCCCGACTCAAGCGTTCTTGGCTCGACCATAAGTCCTCGTTTATGCTTCAACGTCCATGAACATCTGCTCTCAAGTGCTCGTGTCTCAATTAAAATTCTTTCGTTTTGAGCTTCTTTTACACGAACACCTACAAAATATAAAATAACTAAATAATAATAAAAATGACTCAAAATGAATAAAAATCTAATGAAACGCTGAAATAAATAAAATAGACAATTACAAACCTAAGACTAATAAAAACACTAATAAAAAGACCTGAAAAAGACTACAAAATACATAGGAAATTAGATGTGTTTTGCAACACATCAAACATCCCCACACTTAAATCTTTTGCGTCCCGAAAAAGAATTATACAAAATCTCAAACATTTTCAACAAAGCACTTAACAAAAACGATAGCATCAAACAGGGTCAAAAGCAGGCTACGAAATCAACAAGCATAGCGGTTTCACAAGACTTACATCGTTCAAAAGGCTGACTGGTCAAGATGATACAATTTTAAAAACAAGGCCTACCTAGTCAAGCTTCACTTACCTTCAAGCAACCAACTATGCACTTGTAAGCACCCCTCACAATATCACTCATCTCTCGGTTTTATAGTTATTTAGAGTGAATCTCTCAAAACCGAACTATGAAGCAAAATTATCATAAGCTTGTACGTCAATCAAATCTCCACCTAATTGCTAAAACTAACACAAATCAAGAGGACTTCGAAAGGGTAGGTAAGGGTTAAAGGTAGGAAATTTTATTGGGAAAAATTGGTTTAAAAGAAAATTAAGAGATAAACCGGATAAACCATAAACATATAAACTCTAACTGTTTGGTCTTCTCGACCCACAACCTTTATTCTATTTTTTTTTCTTTCTTTTTCATTTTTTTCTTTTCTTTTTTTTCAGCTTTTTTTTTTTTTTTTTTTTTTTTTTTTTTTTTTTGTCAGCTACTCTTTATGCTGAACTATTTTTTTCACATTACATAAATATATACAATCCGGTAATCAATATATAATGGGTGACAAACGAAAGGTTTAGGCTCAAAGTGGTTTCTAAAGGTAAATTGTGGAAACAGGTCAAATAACAAAAACAAACGAAAAGGCTAAACAACAATGGGTAATCCTAATGCCTCTATCATATTTGTGTCAAGTCCAAGCCTATGGTCTCAAAATGCATCAAAACGCACAAGTTCTAAAATAATGCAACAAAGTCGGTATATCACACATGAAACGAAATATAGAATATTTAGATATAATAATATTTAAGGCTCAAAACTCACTGTCATGTGGAAATAAGGGTTACCGATGCTAACAAGTGCAAAAACCAGTTAACCATCCAGCTTGATCCACTATCCCAGGCACCCAAACATTTTATTTCAGAAAAACAACTCAGTCAAGCCTACTATCCCGCAACTTAAAGAAACATATGCTAAGACCCGTAAACCCGACAATCGACCCCGCTTTTAACCGACGTATTACATTGAAAAGGCTCGTTTACTACGCGCAAAAAGGATCGGGACTAACACCAAATATTTTTTTTTCATTTTTTTTCATTTTTTGATTTTTTTTGTTTTTTTTTTTCTCTTTTTTGACTCAACCTACAACTAAGCAAAATAAAAAACGAAGTTTTTCCATCCCCACACTTAGAAAGGCACAGTGTCCTCAATGTGCTTCAGAAAACAACGCAAACTAAAAATAAAATGCAAAAACAAAGAAGAAACGAAAAAAAAGAAAAAAAATATATATATATATAACAACAAAATAAATGGAACAAACTCCCCTGGAATATGTGGCGATAGCTCGCAGAAAGTGTCCCATCCGTCCATCATCTACAACCGTATAGCATTTCCTTCGCGGTCATAGTCAGAACCCTGCAAAAAGCAACTAAAAAGAAAATAAAAGTAAAAAGACTCAATGAAAGTGGGATGCCTGTTTACAAAAAGTGTTTATAGATCAACCCCACCCGAATGGAGATTGAGTACGGGCGGGGGAGATCAAGCAGTGAAAAAGGCCAAGGCAATCCCACAAGACTTGATAGACACAAAAGTAAAATAAAATAAAATAAAATAAAATAGAATAAAAAAAAAAATGAAAGCATACCTGGTGGATGATGATACAAAACTCTACACAATAAACATACCTGCACCTCACGTGCTAACCGACGGGGCATCCTGTGCCTCCCCTCGTGTCTCCTCAGCTCCGTCAGGCGGATCTAGATAGATCGCCTCGTCCTCGCAATCATCAACCGTCGCTCCAAAATAGTGCTTAAGACGGTGGCCGTTCACCTTCCAAGCATGTCCATCCTCCGCCTCAATCTCAACCGTCCCATACGGGAATACCTCTCTAACCACAAAAGGTCCTGACCACCGGGACTTCAACTTACCCGGAAACAACCTAAGTCGCGAATTATAAAGCAAAACACGATCCCCACACTTAAATTCCTTAACACTACTCAAATGGCGATCGTGTTGCTTCTTCATCTTCTCCTTATACGCCCACGACTTCTCATACGCCTCATCGCGTAGCTCCTCTAACTCATGAATCTGGAGAAACCGGGTCTGGCCCGCGCGAGCCATATCAAGATTGACTTTTCTCAAAGCCCAATACGCGCGGTGCTCTAACTCAACCGGTAGATGACACTTTTTCCCGTAAACTAGCCTAAAGGGAGTGGTCCCAATAGGCGTTTTATACGCCGTACGGAAAGCCCAAAGTGCATCATCTAGATTGTCGGCCCAGTCAATGCGGCTCTGTCCGACAGTCTTCTCCAAGATTCTCTTAATACCACGGTTGGCATTTTCCACCTGTCCACTCGTCTGAGGATGATAGGCAGTCGAAAGCCGATGGGTGACCCCATAGCGTTTCAACACCTTCTCCATCTGTGAGTTACAAAAGTGGGTGCCACGATCACTGATGATAGCCTTAGGAGTACCGAACCTAGCAAACAACTCCCTTAAGAACTTCACTACAACCCTAGCATTATTAGTAGGCAAAGCTTTCGCCTCCACCCACTTAGACACATAATCTATAGCAACAAGGATGTAACGACTCCCACGCGACATAGGGAAAGGTCCCATGAAATCAATGCCCCATATATCGAAAAGCTCAACCTCCTGAATAGGGTTTTGGGGCATCTCATTCCTGGACGAGATGTTGCCGGCTCTCTGGCAAGCATCACAACTACGGACAAACTCATGGGCGTCCTTGAAGATGGTGGGCCAATAAAACCCCGCATCAAACACCCGCTTAGCAGTATAAGTCCCTCCGTAGTGGCCACCGGCTGGCCCCGAATGACACTGCTCTAGAATACTACGAGTCTCAGACCTAGTCACACACCTCCTAACCATCTGATCAGCACCTATCCTAAACAAATAAGGATCCTCCCAAATGTAGAACTTAAGATCCGCAAAGAATTTCTTCTTTTGCTGGTACGGGATCTTATCTGGGAGTCTACCAGTGGACAGGTAGTTCGCAAAATCGGCGAACCACGGATAACCCTCATCCTGGGCTCTCACAAACATCAACGTTTCATGGGGGAAGGAATCACCTATCTTCCCCCGCCTAGAACTCTCACTCTCCGGGTGGTCTAACCTAGATAGGTGGTCAGCAGCTACATTCTCCGCTCCCTTCTTATCTTTTATCTCTATGTCAAACTCCTGGAGCAAGAGAATCCACCTAATCAACCTGGGTTTCGCGTCCTTCTTCGCAAACAAGTGCCTAAGAGCTGCATGATCAGTAAAGACTATGGTCTTAGAAAGCACTAAGTAGGACCGAAACTTATCACATGCAAACACGACTGCTAACAACTCCTTCTCAGTCGTGGTGTAATTCTCCTGGGCGTCGTTTAGGGTCTTGCTAGCGTAATAAATGGGGTGAAAATGCTTCTCCCTACGCTGCCCTAACACGGCCCCAACGGCAGAATCACTAGCGTCGCACATGACCTCAAACGGAAGGCTCCAATCGGGAGCAACAAGAATGGGAGCAGTCACAAGCCTCTCCTTCAACAACTCGAAGGCCCTAATACACTCATCAGAAAACACAAATGGCCTATCCTTCTCTAACAACTGGGTCATAGGTCTGGCTATCTTAGAGAGATCACGAATAAAACGACGATAGAATCCTGCGTGACCTAAGAAGCTCCTAACAGATTTCACAGAAGTAGGCGGCGGGAGCTTGGAAATCGTATCAATCTTAGCCTGATCCACCTCAAGCCCCGCATGTGAAACCTTATGACCTAACACAATACCCTCGCGAACCATAAAGTGACACTTCTCCCAGTTAAGCATCAGGTTCGTCTCCTCACAACGAGCTAGCACACGATCTAAGTTACGCAGACAAGAATCGAAGGAACTCCCAAAAACAGAAAAGTCATCCATGAAAACCTCCATGGTGTCCTCGATAAGCTCGTGAAAAATGGCCACCATGCAGCGCTGAAAAGTAGCTGGAGCGTTACATAACCCAAATGGCATGCGTCGGTACGCAAAAGTGCCATAAGGGCATGTAAAAGTGGTTTTCTCCTGATCCTCTGGTGCAATAGGAATCTGGAAATAACCGGAAAAACCGTCAAGAAAGCAATAGAACTGCTGACCCGACAATCGCTCAAGCATCTGATCAATAAATGGCAAGGGAAAATGATCCTTGCGGGTGGCATCATTGAGTCTGCGATAGTCTATGCAAACTCTCCAACCGGTGACGGTCCTGGTGGGTATCAACTCATTTTTCTCATTCACCACCACAGTCATACCCCCTTTCTTGGGGACCACCTGGACTGGACTAACCCATGCAGAATCAGAAATAGGGTAAATAAGGCCGGCGTCGAGTAGCTTCAACACCTCCTTCTTCACCACATCCTGCATATTAGGGTTCAACCTCCGCTGAGGTTGTACCACCGGTCTATACTCATCCTCCATCAGAATTTTGTGAGTGCAAAAGGAAGGGTTAATACCCTTGATATCTACTAGCTTCCAGGCAATAGCATGCCTGTGTGCCCTCAACACAACCATCAGTCTCTCCTTCTCCTCCTCCGTCAAACTAGAAGAAATAATGACGGGCAACTGAGATCCCTCGCCAAGGAATGCATACTCCAGGTGAGATGGCAATTCCTTAAGCTCTAGGGGCGGGGGTCTCTCTACAGATGGTTTCTCCTCAGGAGTCTCTCTCTCTAAAACCTCAAACACCTCAGAAACCTCAGAACACTCAGATCCTAGGGATGGCTCACTAGACGATAATGGTGGATCCTGCTCTAAGTCATACTCTGTCACCTCAGTCACATCATAATCTACCCCTAACATCTGGGTAATAAAAGCCTCAGACTCTGTCCCACTAAACTCACGGAAGAAGCTACCCACATGTGACATAAGAGTATCTATGAAGTAGAGAGTGTCATCATGCTGTGCGGTATGCTTCATCGAACGCTGGATATCAAAAGTGACCGCGTCGTCGTCGACACGAAGAGTGAGCTTACCGTCAAGAACATCAATGACGGCTCGTGCAGTAGCAAGGAATGGACGACCTAAGATGAGTGGAACTCTAGAATCCTCGTCCATATCAAGAATGACGAAATCAACCGGAAAAACGAACTTGTCAACCTTGACAAGCATATTCTCAACAATGCCACGTGGAAACTTCACAGATCTATCTGCGAGCTGAAGACTCATGCGCGTAGGAGATGGCTCACCTAGATTAAGCTTAGAAAAAATGGAGTAAGGCATGAGGTTAATGCTAGCTCCTAGGTCGGCCAGCGCATGGCTAACAGTAAGATCTCCTATCAGACACGGAATGGTAAAACTCCCTGGGTCGGTCATCTTCTTAGGAAGCTTGTTCTGCACGACTGCAGAACACTCCTCACTAAGAGTGACAGTAGACAGCTCCTCAAGTTTCTTCTTGTTCGTAAGAAGATCCTTTAGGAACTTGGCATACTTAGGCATTTTAGCTAGAGCCTCGATGAAAGGAAGGTTCACATGGAGCTTTTTCAGCATCTCCAAGAACCGCTCATACTGTGCAGAATCACTCTTAGCTAAAAGCCTACCAGGGTAAGGAGCTGTGGGTGTATAAACTCTAGCTGGCTCCTTTTCCTTCTCTTCTCTCCCGAAGACTCGCTGGACTGTGCTGTACTTGCTGGGCGCAGCCTAGGGTGCACATCGCCAGCAGGAGTCTCCATCTCTATCTCCTCATCAACCAGTTCCTCAACCTCGACCGGTTTCTCTATCTCTACACCTCTACCACTCCTAGTAGTCACAGCCTTTGCAGTGGCATTTGGGTTAACCTGGGTGCTACTAGGGAATGAACCTACGGGCCTCTCATTCATCTTACTCGCCATCTCTCCCATCGTTCTCTCTAGACTCTGTATGGCAGATCCCTGATTCCTAAACATCAACTCAAACTCCTGGTTTCTCTTCAACTGCTCCTGATGTCTAGTCTCACCCTGCATAACTATCGACTCTAAGAGTTTATTCGTCCTATTCTGGCTCTCCTCATTTCTCTTCAAAATCTCATTCAGCTCAGACTTAGACTCCCCACTACTCTGTCCATCAACAGGGGTCTGAAACAGACTCTGGCGGGGTTGGAATCCAGGAGGACCCCCACTCCTCCAGTTTGAGGATTGGCGTGGCTGCCATCCTCGTCCCTGGTTCTGGACAAAACTCAACTCCTCCTCAGATCCTACAGGGCAATCAATCGTATCATGCCCGCCTCTACACACCTCACACTTAGCTGACATCTTAGCTTGCATGTCCTTCATCATTTTAGCTAATGACTCTACCTGGGCTGATAAGGCTATGCTAGAATCTACCGAATGAATGCCCTTAGAGGCAGCAGTAACGCCCCCAGGGCCAGGCTCAATGTAAGTGCTGGAGGCGAGATCCTCTATCATCTCGAGACAGTCAGCAGCGGTTTTAGTTTTCATCATGTTACCGCCTGCTGTGGAATCAAGAAGTCTCTTGGTCGCATTTGAAACTCCATTATAGAATTTCTCAACGACCCTCCAATCCTCGAGACCATGATTAGGGCACTTATTCAAAAGTGCCTTGAAGCGGTCCCAAGTCTCGTAGAATGACTCTCCCGGCTGCTCAGTGAAAGCATAGATAAGGTTCCTAAGACGAGCAGTCTTAGCAGGGGAGAAGTATTTCTGAAGAAATTTGGTCTGAAGATCAGTCCAAGTGGTAATGGCTCCCTGTGGGAGGGAATCTAACCAAACAGCGGCCTGATCAGTGAGAGAAAATGGGAACAACCGAAGATTAATGGCGTCCTCAGTAACGCCATTCAACTGGAAAGTGCTACAGACCCTACCAAACCTAGTCAGATGAGCATGCGGATCCTCATCACGCAATCCATGAAACTGAACCGAGTGGGAAATGGTGTTAATCAGAGTAGGTGGGATGGTCCAGTTGTTCGCCTCGACAGTGGGAAGAGTGATGCTAGAGCGAATGGTGGTGGGTGCAAGACTAATGTGATCGTGAACAGTCCTAGTGTCAGCCATAACTACAGAAGAAATGAGATCAGAAAGAGGTACCTGTGGCTGGCGTAAGCGACGGTGGAACTCTCGTTCGGGCTCAGGGAATGGTGTAATATCAGGTGGGCCCGAAGAACGTGTGTGCATACACTAACAAGATAGCAGAAAAGACACGAATCACACACAAGCTAAAGGAAAAACTAAAAAGGAAAATCACTCAGAAATAAATAAACAAATTGGCACACAAAACTAGCAAGCAACCTATGAAAAGCAAAAATAACTAAATAAACCTGAATAAAAATAAAACTGAAAATAAAACTACTAAAATCACTCAAGATATCAAATAAACCTAAGAGAGCAAACAAATAAATATAAATAAATACTTTTTTTTTTGTTTTTTTTTTAATAAATTTTTTTAAAGATAAAAAAAAAACTAAAAAAAAAACTACGAAAGCAGTAAAATGGCTAGATCCCCGACTCGGGTCGTCCTCAAAAGCGCACTGTGTCCCCGGCAACGGCGCCAAAAACTTGATGCGTTAAATGTGTAGAGAATTAAATTGGTCAAGTTTTAAAAATGGAGAAACCGCTAAACTACACACTACCGGCAAGTGTACCGGTCGTAAAGTAGTAAAACAAGTAAGTCCGAGTATCGAACCGTGGACACAAATCTAGCGACTCTTGGTACTAAACCTCTATCGACTCCTAGCCTAATAATTTAATTTTTGAGAAAATTATTTTTAAACTAAATAAATAAATAAAGCAATTAAATCTACTAAGACAAAAACACGGAACAGAAAGTAGAACAGACAGCTCGGAAAGTTAAGAGAAACTCAGATAATATGGAAAAACAACTACCTAGGTCTAGAATCCTACCCGCAACTCACAACGCTCGGAAATGGATAATGGAATGGCTACCGGGTTCCTAAAAATACGGCTGACTCAAGAAAACCCTAAAGAATGCTAGATCACCTCCCGGTCTCACTAACACCTCTTGGAAAATCCTAAGGGACGTGTAAATCACCGGTTACTAGTTCGGATCACCTCCCGGTCTCACCTCACTAGGGAATGCTAAGGTACTCAAAAGACTCGCTCACCTCCCGGTCTCGCTAATCTCAACACACCCGAAAGTGTGAAGGAGTTATCTAAGGTTATTGACAAAAACTCGAATTTGCTAAGAAAACTAAGGTAAATAAGTAAGGATCTCCTCCCGGTCTCACCTATACCCAAAACCTAAGAACTAGACAAACCGACACTCTATCTCCTCCCGGTCTCAAGAGTGGCAAAACACTAATTTCAAAGGCTTGCAAGGTTGCTAATAGGGTTATCTAAGACAAGAAACCTCTAGATTAAACCACTAACACAAAGTCCATGGAAAAATCACGCAAAACTCTAGATCTTGAAACTACTAAAGTAACAAACTAGAGAAAAACGCAAAGCAACAATCAAGCAAACCGATTACTAAAAGCATTCATACGCATTTTTATCAACAACACATAAATATTTTACCAAAACATTAAGCCAAAAATATATTATCCAAAACCGAACGTCAAAAGTCACAAAATATTCATCAATACGACCTAGGTAGCGTAAATGTTTAGCTACTCATCATGTTCAACATGTCAAACACATAAAAATAAATAGCAAACATGACTGAAGAAAAATATAAAACGAAATAACAATGGTTCAAAAACATAAAAAGTATTAGAGTCGAACCCAAAGCACTTCGTAATAATAAATCCAAGTCTCCAAAGCTTCAAAGTGAGATCCCAATGCTTCAAATAATACCTCTGATGCGAATAGATGCTGCTGTCGAGTGTTCCTCGCAAAAGACGGCTGTCAAGATTGTGTTCTTCCGTAAATAATATGCGTGCCGTCAATGTTGAAGTCCTCGAGATATTTGTTTGTGCTTTTTATAATATTTTTTTCAACCCTCCGTTAATTTTTTTTCAAAGATCCCTAGCCCTCCAACATTGTTGGATTAGTTGGACTTGGGCTACAAGCCCACGTAAGTCTTTGACACATTTTTTTTCTTTTTTTTTTTTTTTCTTTTTTAATTATATTATTATTATTATTGTAATAACTCCATTTTCCCGACTCAAGCGTTCTTGGCTCGACCATAAGTCCTCGTTTATGCTTCAACGTCCATGAACATCTGCTCTCAAGTGCTCGTGTCTCAATTAAAATTCTTTCGTTTTGAGCTTCTTTTACACGAACACCTACAAAATAATAAAATAACTAAATACATAATAAAAATGACTCAAAATGAATAAAAATCTAATGAAACGCTGAAATAAATAAAATAGACAATTACAAACCTAAGACTAATAAAAACACTAATAAAAAGACCTGAAAAAGACTACAAAATACATAGGAAATTAGATGTGTTTTGCAACACATCATTTACCATATAATTCACTAACAGCATCAACAATGCGGCATTTGAAAGGTTAGGACACCTCTTCTGAGTGGTGATCGAGAAAACAAAATGAAGCTTATGAAAAGGAGAGAAATGAGAAAAGAGGTCTATCGGTCTACCAATGCAATCGGACGAAGACAGCGATTAGGACGCGCATAGTGTCTTTATGTGTCCAATGTCAATTTTTATTGAAACAGGTAATAATCGAGAAGTGAAATTTACAAAATCAAGAATGAACCCATAAGGCTATCATGTATGGGGGCGGCTTCAGCCTGTCCAGCTCATCCAAGCCCGGCCAACACCGCCCCGGCCGCACCACCACCGTCCTGACCGGCTTCCTTGGGACGTTGATGACGGGAGCTTTAATTGGTTGGTTTGTGATGGGGCCCTTTCACCCTCATCTTCCTCTCTCTCTCTCTCTCTCTCCTCTCTCGGTTCTCTCTCTCTCTAACACCCTTTCACTCTCTTCTTCCTCTCTCTCTCTAACACCCTTTTACCATCTGTTGTGTTGTTTTTTCTTTAAAATATGAGTTTTAAAGTTTAAAGAGGAGGAAGAAGGGGTTGATGGTGATGATGGTGGAAGGCGGAGGGAGGGGTTCAGGTTTTGGGGGAAGATGAACTGAAGAAGATGTTGAAGATTGGATGTTCTGTGTTTTTTTTAATATATATTTATACAAAATAAAAAACTAAACTTTGACCAATATGAGGGAATGAATACCTAAGCAAAACCATCCTCACACCCTTAGGTAGTCCTAAGGGGGGCACGGGCACCTGGGGCTTGAGGGATGGGGCTTGAAAAGCCACGAGCCTACACCGCCCCTTCTAATGGGGCTTGCAATTGAGGGTTGAGAAACAAGCCAAAGAAAAACGATAAAAAATGGTTTTTTGGGTGGGGACCATTCAATAGGGTGTGTGTGATTGGTGGGTATGGTAAAATGGTGGGGTCCAGAGGATTCAGGCTACTTTGGGCTTGGCGTTTCCAGTGTTTAGGCTACTTTATGCTAGTTTGGGGTTAAAAAAACATGACACTGTGTGATTGGTGGGCATGGGGCTACACGGGGTTGTGCCCCGCCCTCCTTAATAATGTCTGATAGAATTCAAACCCTTGATCTCTCTATTGATTATCAAAATATTAATAATACAATACAATCCCTATAATTATGGATAAAGATAATCACAATAAATGGTTAAAATATATTCTATATTTAAAATGCTATTATACCCCCGCAGTCGAAGCGGGAGGTGACTGGATGCTGAGACTGTCCCTGAAGTCTTCAAAGAGAACGCGAGGCAAGCCTTTAGTGAAAATATCTACAACCTGATAACGTGAAGGAACATGTAAAACACGGACCTGACCCCGTTGTACATGTTCGGGAACGAAGTCAATATCCAACTCTATATGCTTGGTCCGTTGGTGCTGCACAGGATTCCCAGACAAATAAATAGCACTCACATTATCACAATAAACAAGTGTCGCACGCGATAACGGGTGATGATGCTCAAGAAGTAGATTCCGTAACCAGCAAATTTCGGCAACCACATTTGCAACCCCGCGATATTCAGCCTCTGCACTGGACCTAGATACTGTGGACTGGCGTTTAGACGACCATGAGATAAGATTGTCACCAAAATAAATGCAGTAGTCGCTAGTAGAACGCCTCGTGTCAGGACAACCTGCCCAGTCCGCATTCGTGTAAGAGATGAGAGACTGGGTAGAGGAGCCGTGAAGAGTGAGGACAAATGTCGCAGTCCCTTAGATATATCTAATGATGCGTTTCAGAGCATTCCAGTGATCAATACGAGGAGAGTGTATGTGCATACAAACCTGTTGGACTGCATAAGAGATGTCTGGTCTGGTAAAAGTAAGGTATTTAAGAGCACCCGCTAGGCTGCGAAATAAAGTCGGATCATGAAATTCGGCACTGGAAGTGGAACTGAGCTTTTTGTTAGTATCGACAGGAGTAGCCAAGGGATTACAAAATTGCATACCTGCCCGTGCAATAATCTCATCTTCATAAGAATGCTGGGAGAGAAACATGGTGTCATGTATGCGAGACACTGAGATGCCCAAAAAATAGCTAAGAGGGCCAAGGTCCTTCATGGCAAATTCACCTGCTAACTTTGCCATAAGAGAGTGACGAAGCTTGTCAGACGAGGTAACCAGAAGAATATCGTCGACATATAATATAAGATAGGCGGTATTAGTGCCGTGTGAAGAGTAAAGAGAGAGGCATCGCTCTTGCTGTGATGAAACCCAATGGACGAAACAAAGTCAGTGAATCGCTGGTACCAGGCTCTAGGAGCTTGCTTGAGCGAATATAATGATTTCTTGAGAGAGCAAACATAATCAAGAAATTGTTTGTTACAAAATCCTAGTGGCTGGTACATGTAAACAGTTTCATGGAGATTCCCATGAAGAAATGCGTTGGTGACATCCAGCTGGTGGATTGACCAGCGCTTAGATAAGGCGATGGAGAGCACTGTCCGAATGGTGGCCGATTTAACAACCGGGCTAAAAGTCTCGCCACAATCAATACCGACCTGTTGTAAACAACCATCACAAACTAACCGGGCCTTGTAGCGTTCCAAGGAACCATCCGACCTATATTTATGTTTAAACAACCACAAACTACGTATAACATTCATGTCTGGCTGTCTAGGTACCAATTCCCAAGTTCCGTTTCTAACTAATGCATTGTACTCTGTAAACATGGCAGAGTACCATTCCAGAATAGACAAGGCATCGGTAGGGTTTTTGGGGATAGGTACGATAGATGTACTGGTGGAAGCGGTAAGGTAAAAGTGTTGTCTAGGTTTGAAAATGCCGCTCATAGAGTGGGTTTGTACGGTTCGGGTGGGCGGTGGGGGTGGGGGTGGTGGAGGTGGTGTCGGTGTGGAGGATGGTATGGGTTGAGTGGCCGTAGGACATGAAGCTGTTGGGCTGGGCGATATGATGTTGGGTCGTGGGGTATGTGGATCAGAGGGTTGGGTGGGGTTAGCATTAGTGGTAGTGGGCAAAGGTGAGGTTGGGCCATGTGTTTATTGGGCTTGGGTGATAATCGGATGGGTAACAGGTGTGGATTGGTAAGGCCGGTTGGTAGTTTGTATGTGTGGTGAAGGATGAAAGGGAAATGGGTCGGTTAAAAATTCATAGGTGGGTGAGGGGCCGAGGGATTGCCTAAAGGGAAAGGTGGTTTCGTCAAAGGCCACTTGTCGTGAAATGTAGATCTGTTTGGTTTTCAAGTCAAGACACCGGTACCCCCTATGGGTAGGAGGGTAGCCAAAGAAGACGCACGGATGGGCACGATTTTCATGTTTGCGAATGGTAGAAGTGGGGGTGAGAGGGTAGCAAAGACAACCGAAGACACGAAGGTGATCATAGGTAGGTGTGGAAAGGTATAGTAGTTCGGTGGGTGTTTTGCTTTTGGTAATTTTATTAGGTAAAATATTGGTTAGATAAGTGGCGGTTTCAAGTGCAAAGTGCCAAAAATGTGTAGCTAAAGAGGCATGGGCCATAAGGGTACGAATTATGTTTGTTAATGGTGCGGATTTTTCTTTCGGCTTTACCATTTTGAGAGGTTGTGTAAGGGCGCGAAAGACGTTAAAGTATGCCATTGGTCGTGAAAACATTTTGAAAAGAATTGTTAACATATTCACGACCATTGTCACACTAAAAGGTTTTGATTGTGCATTCAAATTGGGTTCTTATGTTTGAGGCAAATTGGGTAAAAGCATGAAACACATTGGATTTATGGGTAAGAGGGACTGTCCACAAGAAATTAGAAAAATCATCCAAAAACAAAACATAATATTTATGACCGGACGAACTGACAATAGGAGAAGTCCAAACATCACTATGAACAATGTCAAATGGTTGTAAAATACAAGTAGAAGAAGCAAAGAAAGTAGTCTAATACTTTTACCAACTTTATTATGTAAAACATGAAAAGAAACAGAAGAAGCAGTTTAAAGTGAATTTAAAGACTGACGTCCTGGATGGCCAAGACGTTGGTGCCAAAGGTCAGCAGAGATGGCAGCAAAATCAGTGGGGTGAGTGGACGATGCCCGAGCACCAAAGGGTAGAGATCACCGCTGCTGTTGCATCGCAGGAGCGGAGTCCGCATCTTGAGGTCCTTCATAAGAAAACCAAATGGGTCAAATTCAACAGACACAGAATTGTCCCTAGTAAAACGACGGACTGATATAAGGTTTTTAACTAATTTAGGTGAGTAAAGGACATTTTTAAGGATAAAGGGAGGGAAAGGTTTGGGAAGGTATTTTGTGCCTTGTCCTAAAACCGGAATCGTATTCCCATTACCTACAATAATATGTTGAGGAACGCAAGAGTTAGAAAAAGAATGGAAATCACCTTGCTCATGAGACATTGTGGAGGATGCACCGGTGTCCGTGTACTGTGTAGGGTCAGGTTGCTGCAGCGACATGGTATACAAAGCCTGCTCAATATCTTTGGGACTGTATGCAGCATAGTTGCTTTGTTGTGGTCTTGGCCCAAACAGTCCTGGTTGCTGGGCTGAATGTGAGCTATTGGGCCGTCCAGAAGAGGGGTATGGGTGTGGGGGGGGGGTGGCCAAGGGGAGTACTGTTGGGTTTGTGAAGTTTGATGGTGGGCCGAGAGGTTTAGAGGGTGGGCCGGTCCATAGTGGGTTTGATTGTAGGGGAATGTAGGCCACTGTTGTGACCACGGGAAAAAGGTAGAAGGCCAGAATGGAAAATTTTGTTGTCGACCAAAATTCCCACGTCCACGACCGCGGCGGCCGGAACATGATGATGTAGCGGTAAGGGCGGAAGAGGCGGTTTTAGAGGCATGTAAAGCGCGTTCGGCTTTGTTTGTTTTGGCTTGATTTAATTTAGAACGCGCGTTATAAAAAGAGGGCAGGGGTTGTTAGTTTTGTAGGATGGTAGAGATACCTTCATATTGTTCATTCAAGCCTGAAAGCAACTGTAAAACCAAGCGATCATTAACCACGGGCGCGTCAACATTGGAAAGTTGCTCGGCCAAAACATTTAGGGCTTGACAATATGCCGACGTCCTTGATGGTGACCCAAGCTTCATAGATGTGTTGTTGATGATGGTGTGGATTAGATCATTGGAGATCGTACTGTAAATCCATTGTAAAACAATGGCGTCCAGACGATCCCAATCATCTAGAGGTTTAGTGGAGGACTCGGCGTTGTTGTGGTCGGTGGGACGAGGTCGAGGTTTGAGGTGGTCATCAACCATAAATGCTTTGCAGAGTACTGGGAGGACTCGATTTCCAGGAGTATGGGTACAAAATTCTTGATGTTTGAAACGGTAGTGGCCAGATGAAGCTTAGTTTAGATCGGTGCAGCGGGTATAATGGTAGAGGAAACATTAGGGGAGGTAGACATGGTGAATGTGGTGAAGGAAAATAAGAACGAAGGAGGACAGAAGGCTGATCGGCGACCAGAAGAAGGTACGGTCGGCGAGAAAAAAAAAGATTGAGGGTAGGAAGGATCGAGTGAAAATAGGGAGGGAGGTTAAGGTATCTGGACTCTTGATACCATGATAGAATTCAAACCTTTGATCTCTCTATTGATTATCAAAATATTTATAATACAATACAATCCCTATAATTATGGATAGGGATAATACAATAAATGGTTACAATATATATTTACAATGCTATTAATGTCTAATATAAGGGGGCCTATTTTATACTGACGTGACGAGTAGTCTTGAAAATACTACACTCAACACACCTCATAGTCTAATTATAGCTACATTTATGTTTAGTGACAAGCATGTTGGATTGTTTTCAACATATATAAATTACAAAATTCAAAATTTCAATAGTATATATAGGTCTCGATGGAATTTTGCTCACCACTAATTAGCGTGAACAGATGATCTTAAAAAGACTAAATGCATGAATAATTAAAGCCTTGTAGAGATCGAGACTCGAGAGCAAAGGAAACAATTTGAAGAAAGATAAAATAATATATATACGGCCGGAGAATATATAGTTTGCCGGAGGTTCTCACCTAAGAATGTAGATGCACTCAAACTAAAAGGTCAGTGAACGTTCGACTTTCAACCCTAATCTGTGCCTTGCTATTTTTCTATTCTTCTTTTATTTTTTTTAATATATAATTATTTATTAAAATCAAATCAACAATATCAACATTTCTTGGATAAAATATATAACACAATTTAGCAAGAAGTTTTTTTAAGTTGTGTTACAAGTCAATAAATTAACATCTGAATAATTTAATCGTAAATAGAGATTGGTAGTTGTTTAATGCTGTTTTTTTTTTAAATCAATCACAATTCTAAATTAGGGTTATGCTTAACGATTACACTCGAATTATTTTTCATTACATAAAGTACCAACTAATCATTACCATAATTTGGTTGAATAAATGAATATAATCACATCTATCTATATAATATCTATCTATAATAAAAGAGTAGACTTAGGTTGAATGGAGCCTTATTAGAGGGTCTACCTATGCTCTAATTGAATATGAAGCTCCATGTTAAATCCAATATATATCATATAAAGAAGATACAAGTGCTGATGAAGAGCTGAAAGCTAAGACAAAGTGCTGAAGAGTAAAGTTCTGAAGATGAACCAGACAAACATCTGAAGAACAACTACTGAAGAGCAATCTCTGAAGGATTACTCATCATCAGTTTCATACTCATTAACAGTTCTAGTAGAAGCTTCCCACCGCCCTAATCTTCAGCAGTTTATATTATATTTGTATTTAATAGATATTTTGTATAAGTTCCAATACTACAGCCTGTTGTAGTATTATACTATTATAACCATGCTTCGTATGTACGTTTTGTAGTCTATAAATAGAAGGGTTCACACCTTCTATTATTAACCTTGGAATATACAGACTTTGAATCAGAAATCCATTGTCCATTATATGAGAATTATCTCAATATATACAACTGTTTTATCATTAACTGTTTTGATTCTCATATACACTTATTGCACTTTGGATAATTATTTGAGAGGGAGCATTTTCTGATATTAAAGTGAACTGTTAAACTTAGAACATTTATTATTCCGCTACTAATTTACTTTGATTAAATTGTTCTAAAAGAGACTGTGATAATGAACTTGATCCAACAATTGGTATAAGAGCTCCGGTTTATCTGATCAAATATCAATCTAACAAATTGAGAATCAATCTAACAAATTGATAATCAGAAAAAGGCTCCTATTGATATTCAATCAAAGGATAAAAGTTCACTTTATTCAATCCATCGCTTTAAGAAGTTGTTAATCAATCAACATTCTTAAAAATGGATCCTCATAATACTAGATATGCACCATTGCTTGTCCCAAGCAATCCACCAAAACTCTATTTCTAAAAAAAAACAATCATTTTAAAGTCAAGCATCACACATAGTCCTTGTATTAACCTATCCTCAACACCCAAATCGACACACCCCTCACAATATCTCTCCTCTCGGCTACAAGTAAGCTCTAGCATAGATGAGCTAGACACACAAAAAGGCAAACGAATGAGTGCGCAACCATAAGCTTGTACTTGAATCAACCCTCCTCTTACATGCTAAACATAAGTGCAAATCAAAGGGGCTTGTCGGGTTGTAATGTGGCTAAGTGTAGGGGTAGGGAATGGGGTATATTTTTAGTAGCGCATAACTTAACCCGGTCTTTTATTACACAACGACACACACATAACTAACACACGCAAACACAAGTACGAACAAAATTATAATAGATATCACTTTTTTTTTCTTTTTTTTTTCATTTTTTTTTTCATTTTCTTCTTTTGATTTTCTCTTTTTTTTTTTTTTTCAATACATCAAGAACACTAATACATACACATACGAACACACTCAACTAAGACTTCAACTTGTAATACTAAAATAACACACTAACACTCTGTTTAAACACACAAGACCGGGTCAAGTTGGGTATTTATTTAGGGACTAGCTAAAGGGTTAACAATCGATAGGCTTTTAGGCTCAAAGATAAGCAACTACATGTCCAAACCCCCGCCCCTCTCGCTACCAAGCTCATATATATAATGCATGAGGTCCAACCCCCCAATACCCACACTCTCACTCAAACTAACAAGGCTACCTAGCTTCCTAGTGCCCTTATCATCTCTACACTTATGTTCACTCAAAAATTCAAGTCGCATTCAAGCACAAGTTCTAGTGCACCCCCCCACCCGTTTCCACTCTCTCAAAGAAAGAAAGATATTATTTATCTACAAGTGTGGCTTAAACTCTCACCAAGAATAAAAGGGGTGTTAAGGGTTGCCGGTGTGTCTATTGAGGTTGATTCAAGGTGTTCCAATTTCCAAAATATTTACGCTTGACTAAAAAAAAAAATGTAAAAACCTCAAAAAAAAATTTAAAAATTTTCCCCCATCCCCACACTTGGGATACATTGTCCCCAATGTACGGTTTTAGGAGAAAACGATCGCTTCCACTTTGTCAACATGATATCAAAGCTTCACGAAGAGCAAGCATGATGGCTCAAGAGCAAGCATTGTTGAAGGTGTTGAAAGAGAACAAGGGGGCTATTGGGTGGACGATTGCCGATCTCAAAGGAATTAGTCCATCCATTGTGATGCACAAAATTATTACCAATGAAGATGCAAAGCCCACAAGAGAAGCACAAAGGAGATTAAATCCTAATCTAAGGGAGGTAGTGAAAAAGGAGGTAATTAAGTGGTTAGATGCGGGAATTATCTATCCTATTTCGGATAGCTCTTGGGTAAGTCCTACTCAAGTGGTACCTAAGAAGTCCGGCATTCAAGTAGTCAAGGATGAAAGTGGTGAACAAATAGCAACTCGACCCGTTACCGGGTGGCGAGTGTGCATTGACTACCGAAAATTGAATGCCGCCACTTCTAAGGATCATTTCCCACTTCCTTTTATTGACCAAATTATTGAAAAACTTTCGGGTCAAAAATACTATTGTTTCTTAGATGGGTATTCGGGTTATAATCAAATTGCAATCCACCCGGATGACCAACACAAGACCACCTTCACTTGTCCATATGGTACTTTTGCCTTTAGGCGGATGCCATTTGGCTTGTGCAATGCACCGGCTACTTTCCAACGATGTATGATGAGTATTTTCTCGGACATGGTTGGAGAGTCGCTAGAAGTGTTTATGGATGATTTCTCAATATTTGGCACTAGTTTTGATTCTTGTCTCAATGAATTACAAAAAGTTTTAAAAATATGTGTTGAGAAAAATCTGGTGCTAAGTTGGGAGAAAAGCCATTTCATGGTGTAAGAGGGTATTGTGTTGGGGCATGTGATTTCGGAAAGAGGGATGGAGGTGGACAAGGCAAAAATTCGTGTTATTTCATCATTGCCACCACCGAAAAATGTAAAGGGGGTAAGATCATTTTTGGGGCATGCCGGGTTTTATAGACGGTTTATTAAAGGTTTTAGTGTCATTACAAAGCCTTTATGTAATTTATTATTGAAGGATGTTCCATTTGATTTTACTAATGAATGCTTGCAAGCTTTTAATGTTTTGAAGGAACATTTGGTGAAGGCTTCTATTTTGCAACCACCGGATTGGTCGAAGCCATTCGAAATAATGTGTGATGCAAGCGACACAACAATTGGAGCGGTCTTGCGTCAAAGAGTAGACAAGAAGCCGGTGGTAATTTACTATGCGAGCAAAACTTTGTCCGAAGCGCAACTGAATTACACCACAACCGAAAAAGAACTATTAGCGGTGGTGTATGCTTTGGACAAGTTTCGTTCGTATATTTGGGGGAGCAAGGTGGTGGTATATTCGGACCATAGTGCGGTTCGATATTTGATGGAGAAGAAAGACGCCAAACCAAGATTGATTAGATGGGTTTTGTTGCTCCAAGAGTTTGATTTGGAGATTCGGGATAAAAAAGGAAGCGAGAATGTTGTAGCGGATCACTTGTATCGAATTCCGATGGAAGGGAGTGACGATATGACTGAAATAAATGAAAGATTTCCGGATGAGAAACTTTTAGCATTATCAACCCAAGCCGCACCGTGGTATGCTCATTATGTTAATTATTTGGCCACAGGTGCTATTCCGGATCATTGGACCAAGAAACGACGACAACAATTCATGGTCCAAGTGAAACAATATATTTGGGATGAACCGGATCTTTTCAAGATTGGACCCGACCAAGTGATTCGAAGATGTGTCCCCGAGGTGGAAGTTAAAGAAATTTTGACACATGCTCATTCTTCCGCTTGTGGTGGGCATTTTAGTGGGCATAAAACTGGTTATCGGGTGCTTTCATGTGGGTTTTATTGGCCTACCATTTTTAAGGATGCTTGCCAGTTCGCTCGGAATTGCTTAAATTGTCAAAGGTTGGGGAGTATATCAAAAAGGGATGAGATGCCGATGCAACCAATCTTGGTTGTGGAAATATTTGATGTTTGGGGCATCGACTTTATGGGGCCGTTTCCTAATTCAAACGGGTTTTTGTATATTTTAGTAGCGGTGGATTATGTCTCCAAGTGGATTGAAGCAGTTGCCACAAGAACAAATGACCATTCGGTTGTTTGTAAATTTGTTCAATCCAATATTTTTGCCCGGTTTGGTGTGCCTAGAGTGATTATAAGCGATGGTGGTTCACATTTCAAGAATTTTAATTTCGGGAAGCTATTGAAGAGATATGGTGTGAACCACCGGATTGCTACACCGTACCATCCACAAACAAGTGGACAAGTCGAAGTGTCCAACCGTCAAATAAAGGAGATTCTAATGAAGACGGTAAGAGTTGATAGGAAGGATTGGTCGGGGAAATTGGATGATGCTTTGTGGGCGTACCGAACGGCCTACAAAACTCCCATTGGTACAACGCCTTATCGGATGGTATATGGAAAAGGTTGTCATTTACCAATGGAGTTAACGCATCGAGCACATTGGGCAGTGACAACGGTGAATGCAGATTATGATGAAGCGGGCAAAACGAGGAAGTTACAACTGAGTGAGATTGAAGAAATTAGAGATGCGGCATATGAATGTGCGTCGGCTTATAAAGACAAACTTAAGAGAGTTCATGATGCCAAGCTGAGGAAGAAAACCTTTGAGGTGGGTCAAAAGGTTTGGTTGTACAATTCAAGACTCAAGATGTTCGCGGGGAAGTTGAAAAGCAAATGGATGGGTCCTTACATAGTTTGCCGGGTTGGTGAGTATGGTGATGTTGAAATTTTGGATGAGATTACTGGCAAGCAACAAACGGTAAACGGACACCGCTTGAAACCGTATTTGGAGGGCAACGATATCAACTACTTGGAGATGGATAAATCGGGCTACATTCTAAGCCCGGTTGAGGAGACGTGATCAAGAGGCCCAGGTTTGGTAGTGTAAATAGTAGATTTTTTATTTTATTTTATTTTATTGCATACTTTTGTTTTTGATCGAAGCCCGTGTTTGAAACAAGTGTGGGGACGTTTCGGTCGCGACACGGTTCTAGCACTATGTTGAGGACAACATAGGTTTTTCGAGGGGGTAGGGTAATTTTTATGATTGTAAAAAAAAATTACTAATTTTGAGTGTTTTAAGTGTGAAAAAAAAAAAAAAAAATTGTGCCCAGGTCCTACCGTACCCCTACGGTCTCACCGTAAGGGAACGTGAGCTTAGAATCTCAACGGCAAGTCACCCCTGCCTTACGGGGAAAATTTTGGCATGATGGCTACCGTAACCCAACGCCCTCACCGTACCCTTATGGTGGGGCTTGGGAAGCTGCAAAAGGCCGCTACGTAACTTTAAAAAAAAAAAAAAAAAAAATCTCTAATTTCGGGACTCTACCAACACACACATACACATATCACTTCCTTATTCTTCTTCTTCTTCCACAATAACACAAGAACACCCAAACCCTTTCCAACCTTAAATCCTTCATAACTCATTCAATTCTTCACCAATCTTAGTGATTTTTGGGTCCATCTTGACTAGATTTTCGTCTAGTTTTTGATTTTGGGGAGTAAAGTAGAAGATAAACACGTTTTTGGGGTCGGATTTCAAACCCTAGAAATCGCATATTTGGGGTTTTTCTTGTTTACCGTGTTTTCTTGTGTTCTTGCATCCTCTAATCTAAGGTATGTTTCTTATTTGCTTAGTTTTTATGCTACATTGTAGTTGTTTTGGGTTTTTGTTTTTGCCTAGTTTTTTTTTATTTTACCCACTTGCTTGTTAATTATGTAGTATGTAAATATTGTTGTTCGATGATAATATGGTAGTAGTAGTGTTGTTGAAATGAAAATTGTTAGTTTTTGGTAATGTTATGATTGTAGAGGCGTCATGCCCAATTTTTTGTCAAACCAATAATGAAATTTGCGCTTAATAACATCTACTACCATAGTAACAAGCAAGTGTGGGGATGTTTTTGATTTGTTTACTGATTTGTTTTGTTTGGTGTGTTTTGTTTTTGTGTTTGCTTGTTTGTACAATGTATAGGAAATGGCACGCACGGGAGAAGCCGCGGGGTCAAGCTCGTCTGCTGCTAAAGCTAAGGGAAAGCAACCTGCCCAGCAGCCGGCTCAGCAGTACAAAAGAAGAAAGTATGTTCCTCAAAACAATGAATCTGATACGGAGATGGAACAAGCACCTCAAGCACCGGAGGTTCCAAGGCTAAACCCGGCTGATAAGCCGGAATGGAAGTCGGGACCGTTGAGTGATAAACCAAGGATTTGGCAACCCACTCTATTCCATGATCAAATGAAAAAGTTGACAGACCGGGGTGGTGCCTTTATCTATGAAAGGGAGGTGAGCCGAAAAGATTTTGAGGGTTTTGGTGTGTTTGACAGGTTTAAGGCATTAGGATGGGAAGCCGCGCTCTACTGCTATGATGGAGAGGAAAAGAGGGTATTTTTGGATGAGATAGAAGAATGGATGGCTACTTTAAGATGTCCGAGATACGATTCAGCATCCAAAATGAAGCTAATTGGTGAGGTGAATGGAGTAGAGGTGGAGATGTCTTACGAGACATTGCGTAGGCTTGCGAAGTTCGACAGTTTACCGTCGAAAGAGTATAAGAACCCGAATATCAATGACTTACTGATCAGTCCAGAAAAGCATCCAAGTTGGATGGCTATGTTGGACGACTTGTTCCTGCCGGGTACTTATACGAGTACTTTATATCGACGAAATTTGAAGATAGAGCCTAAACTGTTGCTGAATATTCTCATCTTGAATGTGCTACCGAGACGTGCTGACAAGGAGCAAGTTCGTTATTCCGAAGTCCCCATTTTATATGCTTTGACACATGGTGGCCCGAAATTCTCTTTTCGGTATTTGGTTTTGAATCATGTGTGGATCTGTAGGAACTTGAAGGAAAGGTCAATTATTCCATACTGTCGAATAATCACTGGGCTGTTGAAACAGCAAGGTGCAATCACTGAAGAAGATCAAGGAAGAAAAAGGAAGAAATTCAAACCGATTGATCTTGCTACAATGGGGCCTGGTTGGGTGTATTCTGAATCTGGAAGGTATCACAAATTGAAAAGTGGTGGTCAAAAGTGGAGGATGTTAAAGAAGGATGCGCGGGCACTTTTGCCCGCGAGGAGGATGAACCTGAGAGTGCGGATGAAAGACCACCAAGTGATGATGAGGATGATGAAAACAACCCGTTTGAAGGACAGTTGAATATTGGTCAAGGTAGTTCAAGTGGTATGCATGGTGGTGGATATTATGATTTCACGGAGCGAGCGTATGTTGATGGTTGGGCACACGGGGGGACAATGCAGCAGGTAATTGAGAGTCAACGCCCTCCCGCATCTGTTTTTGATTCGTGTCGGGACCTGAGCGTTCGATGTTTGACTACCAAACTATGATGAGCGCAAGCATTGAGAGGAATATGAAGGCGGGGTTTGATAGGCAAGAAAGGTGGAACCGGGCACACGCCTATTCCCATGAGGTGGAGATCAACAATCGTTTCATAGATGACCAGAACCGAAGGATGAATGATGACTGGCACGCAGGAAGGCCGGTGGTAGCAAATCCACAACCGGTGGACTATAGCTCTTTACCACCCTATGATGGAAGCATGTCTTATCCCACTCCGCCACTTCATCATTCGCAATGGGTGGACCCGATGCAACAACAACAACAACAAGCTCCGACCAAGGTGGAAGTGATAGTGGCGCGTTTGGATTTGGAGAATGGAACGACTTGCTGACCTCTGTGTTCGGGCCACCTCAACCCCGCTACTATTGACCAGGTCGTGTTTTTTCCTTTGTAAATAGTGTATATTTTGCTTTGTTTGATTTCTTTATGTTTCGGGATTGGGTGGTAGATTGGTTGATGAATTGATGATTATGGGCTTGGGTTGTAATAGAAGGTGGTGCATCATTTTGTTTCTTTCTTAGTCTTAAAAAAAAAATGAAAAAATGAAAAATACCAAAAAGAAGTTTGTGGTTGAGTCGTGAAGCTTTGATATCATGTTGACAAAGTGGAAGCGATCGTTTTCTCCTAAAACCGTACATTGGGGACAATGTATCCCAAGTGTGGGGATGGGGGAAAATTTTTTAAATTTTTTTTTGAGGTTTTTACATTTTTTTTTTAGTCAAGCGTAAATATTTTGGAAATTGGAACACCTTGAATCAACCTCAATAGACACACCGGCAACCCTTAACACCCCTTTTATTCTTGGTGAGAGTTTAAGCCACACTTGTAGATAAATAATATCTTTCTTTCTTTGAGAGAGTGGAAACGGGTGGGGGGTGCACTAGAACTTGTGCTTGAATGCGACTTGAATTTTTGAGTGAACATAAGTGTAGAGATGATAAGGGCACTAGGAAGCTAGGTAGCCTTGTTAGTTTGAGTGAGAGTGTGGGTATTGGGGGGTTGGACCTCATGCATTATATATATGAGCTTGGTAGCGAGAGGGGCGGGGGTTTGGACATGTAGTTGCTTATCTTTGAGCCTAAAAGCCTATCGATTGTTAACCCTTTAGCTAGTCCCTAAATAAATACCCAACTTGACCCGGTCTTGTGTGTTTAAACAGAGTGTTAGTGTGTTATTTTAGTATTACAAGTTGAAGTCTTAGTTGAGTGTGTTCGTATGTGTATGTATTAGTGTTCTTGATGTATTGAAAAAAAAAAAAAAGAGAGAAAATCAAAAGAAGAAAATGAAAAAAAAAATGAAAAAAAAAAAGAAAAAAAAGTGATATCTATTATAATTTTGTTCGTACTTGTGTTTGCGTGTGTTAGTTTATGTGTGTGTCGTTGTGTAATAAAAGACCGGTTAAGTTATGCGCTACTAAAAATATACCCCATTCCCTACCCCTACACTTAGCCACATTACAACCCGACAAGCCCCTTTGATTTGCACTTATGTTTAGCATGTAAGAGGAGGGTTGATTCAAGTACAAGCTTATGGTTGCGCACTCATTCGTTTGCCTTTTTGTGTGTCTAGCTCATCTATGCTAGAGCTTACTTGTAGCCGAGAGGAGAGATATTGTGAGGGGTGTGTCGATTTGGGTGTTGAGGATAGGTTAATACAAGGACTATGTGTGATGCTTGACTTTAAAATGATTGTTTTTTTTTAGAAATAGAGTTTTGGTGGATTGCTTGGGACAAGCAATGGTTAAGTGTGGGGATGTGACGGGTGGTTCAAGGAACAACCCGTTATAGTGTTAAAACGCATATATTAATCACATCTAATCATGATATTGCTTGGAGTTGGATAACTACGGTTGTTATGGATGCAGGTATGATAAGGGAGCTAAAAATGGCGGAAAACGGGCTTTTGGAACGGATCGGAAGCATTGGAACGAGGTGGAAAGAAAGAAGAAAAAAATCAAGATTTTCAACAAGCTGGCCGTACCCCTACGGCCTGGGCGTTCCCTTACGGTGGCCCAGGGACACAATTTCAGCCGTAGGCCAGGGGAGAATGGCCGTTGGTTTTCAATCCTGGCCGTACCCTTACGGCCCAGCCGTAGGGGTACGGTGGTCGCTGCATCTTTTTGTAACTCCTTCATTTAAAGACCACTTTATGGTGCCTTATCATCATCTTTTTGATTCCAAACGTTTCTAATCATCTTGTGGGCGATTTTTGGCTGAGAATCTTCATTGGAGACTTATCACAAACATTGGTTTATGCTTTTGATTCACATGAACATTACTATGATTGTTTTGATGATTCACCAAGTCATGCGAGGCTAAACTTTTGGTGATCATTTCGGTTAAGGTTTTTCTTGAACTCTTGTGTGTGATTTCTAATATTTCTAGAATAATAACTTGGTACTTTGTCTTTGTTATTATGATGTATGAACAATTGCTTGTAATGTGTTGATTAATTTACCAATTTTTAGTCTTTATCGTTCGTTCTTGGTGTTGCTAACAACCGAGATATCACGGAAGGATTGGGGTTGGTTATTGATTAATTGGTCATCGGGAAACAACCTCGCGTTAATATAATCCGAGTACTTTGTTCCCTTTTATCACAACAATTGCTTTTACATGAGTTATGTCTATGTAACTCTTTCTAGTGAAATTTACACAAGTGTTTAGAGAAAACCGGATCCTTGAATGATCATTGTTCCATAATTTGAAGAAACAAACTTAATTAAGCAAGTAATTAGTTGTTCCTTTAGTTAAAATCAAAATACTCAAAAATCTTAATCGTTACTTTTTTGTTAAATAGTTTACTCTAGTTAATTAACAAAGCTAGTAATCACACATTTCCACAAACTCCCTGTGTTCGATACCTTCTTGCCACTATACGTTAGTTGTAATTGGGAAATTTAACGTGTACCACGATAAGCACGTCAGTGACCTTGATTACTGTCTGGTCAGCTTCGCTTTATTTATCAGAGTGCTTATAATGATCAAAATATCGTAATGGCCATTTGGTTCGTCCATTCGGGTCCCTGAACTGCAACCGTACCGATAGGTACAACCGTTAAGCTGAAGTCTTTTCTTATGTACGAATCTTTACCTAATTCTCGCTTCGTGAGTCTGATTGCCTTCTAGTCACCTTCGTATCACTTATCTTTGTATGGAGTATGATCATCTATCCTGTGGCCTTCCAGTTCTTGATCCTCCATTCGGGTCCCTGAAATTCTATTCGGACTTTCCTGGGGTATAATCTAGTACTAAAATTATTATTAAGTGAAAAATATATATTTTTTATGCTATTTTACTTTTATAAAAAAAAACTGAATACGTCCATTCCAACACAATCTAATAAAAAAAAAAAAAACCTCTACGGCCCGTAGAGGCCTATACGCCCGTAGATGGCTGGAAAATGCTCGTAGAGGCCATCTATGGGTCGTAGAAGCCATCTTCTCTACGAGCCGTAGAGGGCCCTACGAGCCGTAGAGGATCATCTGTGTTTACGGGCTAGATGCCTCTACGGCCCGGTAGATGGGTTGCTTTTCAGACTGACACACTGCAAGTCAATCTCTTCATTGATAGTCCCCATATCTACGGGCCGTAGAGGGTTGTGCAAATTAAAAATTAGGGTGCGCAAATAACATGCCTCTTTCAGTTTTGGCAATATACCGAACCAAAAAGGGCATGTACTTTTTCTTAAAGTTGATGCACCAATTAGTTACTTTCTGATTAAGATTGGTATGTAGAATTGCAACTTACTATTAGATGCCAAATAGATTTTTTTTTTTTAACAGAAAATTTGAATCACTAACGAATCACTAAAGTATCATCGGACACCAGCGAAACCACCCGATCATATCCATCTTCAGTAGACAATAATGTCTAAACAACAATTTATGAGGAAACTCAATAAAATCTAGGAAACCCCCTTATAAGAATTGAACCCAGAACCAAATGGTTCTCAACCTTATCCCACTCGAAGATACCACTAAGCTATAAATTCCATGGGCGATAACAAATATATGTTCTGATGAGTCATGCTCGATCTAATTAAAACATATTATATAGTCTAAAAATATAGTTTCTAAAATATAATTTTCATAAGCATAAAAAGAGTTCATTGTCGGCATGCAATCTTTTTAAATTATCAATGTTTGATCCAAATAAGACATGAAATGGAATAATTTTCCAAGTAATTATCACCAAATTAAATAGAAAACCTTCCCCAAATATATATACTAATTACCTGGCTCTTGAGGGCTAAACAGGAAATAAGCAAAACTGGAAACAAAACTAATATATGATATTACTGAATTTTTCGGGCTCTTGATGTGTGCGGCTTAGGTTTGGTTATAATGTTACCAAGGAGGATGAAAGCCACCGGAATGACGGTTCCAATGTAGTATACGCTCGCGTATGCGGTGATTGTTTCCTCCAGACTTAGTACCTGAAACGAAAAATATATGATATCAGGTTAGGGATCAAATACACGGACCCCAATTGAACTCATTCAAGCGGCATTGGGAACCGTCTCATCAACCCTACGATCTTAGTTTAGGTTTTCGCTATCGGATTTTTAGCTTGTAGTTTTTTATAATTTACATTGTATCATTGTGTCTTTTTCTTATTTTTATTATTGTGTCATTTTTGTGATTCATTGTGTCTTTTTTCTTCAGTAATGTGTTAATATTTTTCGCCATTGTGTTATACTTTGTGGGTCATTGTATCACATTTCGTGATCTATTGTGTTTTTTGTATCATTTTCACTCTTCTCATTTTTGTTACACTGTGTAGAATAACTTGACCCATGAATTAAAGGGTGCCTTTTTATGAATGAACACCAGCTATAACAAAGCAACATGTAATGCTTCAAGTTGCACTAATCGGTAGTGGCGGACTCAATAAATTCTTCATGGAGAGCGGATTTGTAAAAGTGGTTTGTCTATTGCTATATAATATTTTTTTTACGTCTGTTTCGGTCGGGTCAAATCAGATCGAGTCGGGTGGGGTCATATAAAAAATATAGTCAAACTAAATTTTATATAATCAATAAAATACGTGAAACATCATTATATATGTATTATTATGAAAATACATTATATCTAAAGTCGTTATCTACGTTTTTCATTTTTTTTTAAATCTAGCCATAACATCCTTTAAAGATACCTTCCTAGGCAAGTTTGTTTTATAAATAATACAAACTAGTGATTTCAACAGGTGCGCGTTGCGCACCTTCATTTCATTTAGTACGTTAGGACGGAAATCGAAAAAATGTATACGCAAGAACATCAGCATTAGGTTTCATTTACTACATTTGGACAGAAATCGAAAAAAGGTATACGCAAGAACATCAGCATACAGGTTTCATTTACTACATTTGGACAGAAATCGAAAAAAGATATACGCAAGAACATCAATGAGACATAGCATAAAGGTTTTGGACTAAGGATTAGACAATGTTATAAAACTTTAGAGATAAATAACATAAACAACAAAAAACTTAGAAGTTTGTCATTTAATTTGTCCTTCAAGGTTATAATGATACACACCTACATATCAATATTTTTATTTGAAAGTCACATCTTCAAAATGTGAGATCTATACCCATATACAAGCACTTCCAACACTCAACCTTCTCCACTTATCTCTATCCTCCTAAGATCTTCAATTCGTTGACATTTCTAAAATCTCATACAAAGATAGTGAGCAAATCAACAAATCCAACCAATCAAAACCCACCGGAAAAAAGGACACATTCAAGCGACCCACCGATATGTCGGCATGACAACAACCAACACCATCTACCGGCGGCCTGCTACACGAAAAGTTACAAGCCACCAACGTCCAGCAGCCGGTTAGAAAACGTATAAGTAGATGCAAAAGACAACACATACGCCGAATCATTACGAAAATCAAAACAAAAGTTGAAGTCGTAGAAGATGACAGATACCTCGAAACTGGCTGAACCGTAGATTCGTTGTCAAATAACCTAATCTTCACCGCCGCCGGAGCCATGGTGGCGACATCTTGTCTTTCCGTCGCTAAAACAGCCTTCATAATCGTTGTTGTCTGACACTCACAGAGTTCACCAGTACCTTTTCTAGTTGGATGGAGAGGAAGGAACAGAAATGATGAAGAGGTGTGTTTGAAGAAGGTCTCTTTATAAGGTGCAGAGAAGAAGGCAAATAAAATAACACTAAAAGGACACTAAAATAGAAAGATGCTAAGAAAACCAAGTTAGAACAATGTCTCAGAATTTTGTTGCATCCTCAAAGGTATGAAAGATTTTGTTGCATCCTCAAAGGTATGAAAGTGGTGAAGAGATAATGGATGAAAAGAGGGGGAAGAAGATGTTGGAAGCCGAATTGGGAAAAAGTAAATAAAGGGGTGGCGCATTTTAGTAGGAATCGGGTGCGCATTTTAGTCTTCAATAGGTTTCCTTTCATCATCCTTAAATATATAGATAATATAGCTTAAACTACTTTATCCTTCCGGGAGTTTTCTCGAGATAGATAAATCTAATATCAAGTGACGAGTCCAAAATATGACTTTAACATAGTAACACACAAATGATAGCTCAGAAAAACACAATCAGGGCCGGCTGGATCATGGTCTTAAACCCAAGCTAGGGCTTGGGGCTCCCTAAAAATAAGCCCCCATATAATAGAAAAAAGCCCAATATCTCTCCAGGTTCCAAGCTTAAAATCAGGGAAACTCAATCGAGAGGTTCTGCTATTGATGATGATTTATTGGGAACAGGCGAACAAGTTTGTTTTCTGCTTCAAAAGGAACATATTCTCAATTTATTCTGTTCTTACGATTTTTTGGGAACAACAAATTCTATTCTTAATCGGTTATTATGTTATGAAATCTTCTATCATGCTTCAAAAGGCGAGTGGACTGTGTTCAGAAGTTCTATGTTGCTTCAAGCCTTAAAAAGGTAATAATTTTTGGGTTTGTTGTTTTTCAGTTGATCTATTGTTGTTTGTCAATCATCTTGCTTTAGTAAGCCTTTGGTTTATTTGTTTGTTAATTGATTTAGGCTTTTAAGAATTAGGTAACAAAGTGATTATTTGATACTTTATCTGTTAATTGATTTAGGAGTGAAGCGTAAACATTCTTGTCAAGTAGAGACGTAAGTATGAATTGGGTCACGCAAAAAGGATAAAAAAATAAAACGGATGCTTTTAAGTTTAACTAAAGGAGGACGGTTTTGTATAATACATTTTTTTGTTTTTTTTTAAAAAGGGGCTCAACATTTTAGTTCGCTTTAGGCCTCCGAAAACGTTGAGCCGGCCCTGAACACAATGCACAATACAAAAAAAAAACCGTATTTAGGGAAAAACACAATCTGCATAAAAAAAAACAATGATCATAACTGAAAAACAAAATGAACAGGACAAAAAAACACAATGAACAGGCGAAAATAGCACAACAAACAGACGAAATAAAATATTGTGTTTTTTTCTGCTGCAGATTTGTGTTTTTTACTGTACTATACATTTGTGTTTTTATGCATAAACAAAAACTCACTAAAAAATCGTTTTTATATAGCACTATGATATTCGTTGAAAATATAATAAAATGCTCGTTTATTTTTGTATAATTTTTTTTAGAAAAATGTCACATAAAAAAGTTATTAACGTTAAAAATAATGGTGGAAAATGCATGTGCCATCCACATGAGAGAGGAAATGAAAACTTTAATTTTTTTAAGTTTTTTTTTTTTTTTTTGAACGATCAAACAGAGCACTTTTATTCATCATCACCAAAATACACCCGCCACGATTACACCCAAACCCATTTAGCGAAATGCTACCTGGGATATCACAGATTTAATTTTTTTTTAAGTAATTCAAGGGTAGGGATATCTCATAAAGTGTCATTGTAGAGATCGACGAACGTGTCAACCGACAATCACGAGGGTTATATTCAGATGCGGAAACCTCTGAAATATGTTCTAATAACAGAAAACAAACTTGAAACAATGATAAATGAGTAATTAACACACATAAACGGTTCAAAAGATTAAAGTTTATCATTAAAACAGAGCACGAGTGTTACAATGATCAAACCAGACTATCTCAGACCAGGGGAGGGTGTTTGG
>JAUTDX010002963.1:0-38727 GCA_030844895.1 Ambrosia x helenae
GGATTTTAATATCTCGGGCTTTACTTTGCTAGCTTCACACGAACTTTAGGTGAGTTTCACAACCCCCTTTTTACTGTTTTACATTTTGGGGAAAAAACATGGAATGTATTTTACAATTACATTGATTTAGAATGATTTCCTTTAGACCTTATGTGAACATGAGACATGATGTTTTAGAGATCTCATAAAGCCCTCGTGTTAATTCCTTACTGTAACCATTAGCTATGGACTTAGCCATGAACATCTGAATAGATCTATTAGGTTACAACAAAAAAATAAAAGAGTGCTAATATTTCACATATGATTATACATTATCTTTATTGTACGGTATGCGAGGCATAACTCGTCAAGGTTTGGTTAACGATTCATGGTTGGGAACATTTGTCATTGTCTTAGCTAGCATAGATTGGTTACTCATAGATATCATTAACGTTACGTGTTACAAATCTTTTAATCTTTTAAACTTGTGAACACACTGAATTTATGCTGACAAAATTTATGCATGTTTTTTCGGTAATAATTGCATGTATGGAACTTGGGATATGTTTTAAGCTTGCATCATGGATACCCGCCTTTTTGTGGATCTTTAACTATGAACTCTTGTCTTTCAAAACAATACATTTTAATGTGGTTGTAAACTCTTAATGCTTTGGTATCCTTTAGATGTTTTCTTAAATCTTGTGCTTGAAAATCTTTTGTGTCGTGCCCTATGATTCAGCTTGGCGGGGTGTGACAGATTGGTATCAGAGCCAATGGTTATAGCGAACTAAATTTCTTTTGAATCTAAACTATAACTTCAACGATTTTTCAAACGATAAAGTTTTCAATGCATGAAAAATGTTTTCATCACCATGCACTGCCTAAGTTCCATGATCTTTTTACATATTGCATATATTGCGAGTACAGTATATAAGTTTATTGATGCTTATATATGTATATGTGTACACCTGGATTTGACAGGATCATGGCTTATTCTTCCCATCCGATTGTCTTACCAGATTTGGGGGACAATTCGTTTATGATTTACGAGACGTCTAGTAGAGATGACGCTGATCCTACTTTGCTGATTCTTAGCCCAAAAAGGAGGTCGCGGTCCTGAACCTGACAAGGACGAGGATGTGGATATTGTAGGCGACGATATGCAGATGACCCTGTAGTCTCGGATGATGAGCACGATGCCCCTGCCGGCGAGGCCCAATGAGAAAGACTTTTGTGACATTCTCTCGGCCTTTCAAGACTCGAGTTTTTTTAGCTATGGCTATGTGGGTCTTATTTTATTACTTAGATTCCCAAAGTTAAAAATCCCTTGGGTCACTAAGATTACATACCTATTACTCTTATTGGATTATTAGTAAAGTGATTTAAAAAAATCCTTACTAATCGTCTTAAAAAGATTTTGGGGCTTTGATTTATGAGACACGATCGGCATTTATTCAAGACCATTTCATTCTGGAAGGTCGTTTCATTGTTTCTAAGGTATGGAGTGGCTGAAGAAACATAACAAAAAGGCATTTTTGTTGAATATAGACTTTGACAAGGCATATGACAATGTGAATTAGAATTTCTTGATTGATATTATATCTCAAATGTGTTTTCCTCATAAGCGGTGCCTTTGGGTTAGAGGTATTTTGGAGTTGGCTAGGTCGGCGATCTTGTTAACGGGTCGTTCACTTTTGAATTTAAATTTGAAAAGGGTCTTTGCCAAGGTGATCCTCTATCGCCGTTTTTGTTTTTATATGTTATGGAGGCCCTTTCGTGGATGTTGAATAAGGCTAAAGATGTTGGTGAAATGTCGGGAATCAATATTTCGGGTAATGACATTGCTCATCTCTTTTATGCCAATGATGCACTTATAGGGGGAGAATGGTCTCGAGAGAACTTGGAGAAAAGGACCCGTATTCTTGGTTATTTAGATTTATATTCGAGGCTTAGAATTAATCTCCATAAGTCCAATTTGTTCGGGATTGAAACTGACGACTCTGAGATCGATGATATGTTAGGGGTTTTTGGATGTAGACGAGGTTTGATTCCGTTTGTCTATTTGGGGATTAAAGTGGGCGTCAACATGAATCACATTAACAATTAGGCTCCATTGATTGACGTGGTGGAATCGAGACTCTCTTCTTGGAAAGCTAAAATATTATCTATTGGAGGGAGAGTAACTTTAATTAGATCGGTCCTAGAAAATCTTCTAATTTATTATTGTTCTCTCTATTAAGCTCCTAAGACTGTAATTGATAAGTTGGAAGGTATCATACGACTTTTTTATGGGCATGCTCTATTGACGATAAAAAAAAATTAATTGGGTTGCGTGAGGAGGGTGGCGCGGCCTAAGAAATTTGGTGGATTAGGTATTAACCGTTTAGAAGACGCTAATGTTTCTCTTTTGCTTAAATGGGATGACGGTATAAAAAAGAAGCGAATAGCCTTTGGAAAAAGATTATTGATGGCTACCACGGGGGTTAAGAAGTTGGTCATTGCTGCCTCTAAAGCCTCCAGCTCGTGGTTGTTTAGAAAGAAACAGTGAAGATCAGGAAGAGGCGAATTACAAACGGAAAAGTACTATATAGTTTCTTGTTTGGAGTTGTCAGAAATGGTTTGAATGTGACATTTTGGTGTGATCCATCGATTAATGAGATAACCTTATGGTATGTTTTTTCAAATCTTTTTAGATTAGATAACATAAATAGTTTTGTGTGGCGGATCTATTTATAATACAAAACGGAGTGAAAATCAAGAACTGAGTTGGCGCTATGAACCAAGGGTGGATTCGGAAGTGTCGGAACTTTTAGTGCTACTCACGATCATATTTGATTTTGAATAGGTTAAGGGGGAAGACAATTAAAAGTGGACATGGTAAGGTAGTGGAGTTTTCTCGGTTGTCGCTACCAGAAAATTGAGAACATATAGTTGAGAGGTAGCTCCGTTTTTTAAAATGAAATGGGATGGATTGGTGTCGATTAAGTGTAGTATTTTGTCGTGGAGAGCGGAACAAAATAAGATCCCTATGAAACTGGAACTCATTAAACGAGGGTTGGAATTAGCAAACGTCAACTGCCCATTTTGTGACTCGGTGCAGGAATCTACGTGCCACATTTTTACAGGATGTTTCTTCGCAACCAGGGTATGGGACATAATAGCTGGACGGTGCTGTTTACAGCCTATTTTTTCTTTCGAGTTGAGGGATTTATTGTTGATAGTTCATGATTTGATGATACCAAGGCAAGACAAAAGGGCCGTGTATTGTATTGTGATAATAACTCTATGGTGTATTTGGACTGCTAAAAATGAGAAGATCTTTCAAGGCATAGAGGCTAAAGCTTTCGATGTGGTGTCCAACGTTAAGTCGTGCTCGTTTTCTTATTCGAAATAGATCTAGATTTAAATGTATAGATTGGAATGATTGATGCAATTTTCCTTTTGGATTGATGTAATTGTGGTTCTCGTGTGGTCGTGGATTTGAGGACTTGCTAGAGGTTGTGTTTTTGAATGAAATTTACCTTTAAAATTTTTTTAACTAACATGAATCTATGATGAATTAGATGGTGTGTGATTCGTTTCCCAAATAAGGAAAGCTATGGACCACTAGTGTTAGAGTAAAGAAAGATGCTCACTAAAGTATACTCAAGTTTTATGCATTTATGCATTTATGGTACAATAAAAACAAAATATTGTCCATGTGATTGCATCAAAGCTGAACCATACTCTATAAGGGAAGGATGCTTCTGAGCTCTGTGATTGCCTCGTTTTACTTTCCATAATGACCACAAGGATATAATTGGAATCTAAATTTTATCACCACTACATTGGATCTGCTATAAACAATTGAATGCTAGACATGATGTTACCACAAGTTATTAAATATAATTCAAAACGTGCTGCATTGTGTTTGTGACTTTGTGTGTATATCATTTGTTATAGCATAATATTTAGTGGCTCCGGTTATTCACACGATCTTGAATTTTATTTGCACAACCCTCTACAACTCGTAGATGGATCCACAGGCCGGAGAGGGTTAAAAATGACCCATAAACGACCTGTAGAGACCTCTATGGGTCGTGGACGGGTACGGGTACGAGTACGGGTACGAAGTTCAGTCTTAAAAAGCAATTCATCTACAGGTCGTAGAGTGCAATACGACGCGTAGAAGCTCCCAGCTTTTTCAACTTTGGCTAGAATGGGATGGGTTGGATAGGTGTGTAGGATGGGATGGATAAAATGTTTTTTTTTAAATCCGTGTTCTCCCAGTCATGCTTGCCCCCCAGCCTGCATTGGGATCACCCTGAACAGGCGGATCCTGGTGAGCATCAACCATAACTTAAAAACATATAATAAATAATTTAATATATATATATATATAGATATATATTTCTTATTATAAATGTAAAATAACATAAACAACATTTTTTTCACTTAATAATTCATTATATAATACTGTTACGCAAGGCTACTAGTCAAGTCATACCACTCTCTTTCACTGCTTGTATTACATAGATGTAGCCTCTCTCCATGTTCTAGACGATCCCTATATAGCGTCAACCATGGGTTTTCCTATTAATACCTAAGTCATCCATGGTTGATTTGGATGTGGCATTGGAGCGTCTTCTGCTATCTCAAGCATGATGAAGTAGTCGGTGTTCACATGGGTCATCGATATGTTACGATGTTCAGTGTTACAACCTGGTTTCACACCAAAATTTTTCGCCACTAATATTAATCACCATACTATCTTTTGTCTAAATAAACAACCAAGTAGTAGTTACTAAATTTAATATATGAACCAATACGAAACTAATAATTGAGTATTATATAGTTAATAAAATAAAACCATCTGTATGTGAATGTATGTTACGAAACCAAACTGATGCACGATACGAACCTACCCATAAAACTTGATTAGTCACTACAAGGGACATGTGTCACCTCCATAAGGTGACACATGCCTCACTCTTTTCTTTTATAACACAACAAACATACTCACCCATTTATTATATAAACACAAAACACACACCACATACACATACTACACTGCCTACTAGAGAGAGAAACCAGGGGCTACACCACCACCCAACACGGTGGCGTACGACGAAGCTCTGATAACTCAACTCTCAACTAGCACACCCACAACCCACTTAATCTTAAAAGGGTTTGGAGAGAGAGAGAGAGAGAGAGAATCAATTATTGTGATAGAAAGGGGAATAGAGAAACATACAGAAGAGAGAGAAAGAACCAGAGGGAGGGGAGAGAGAGTTGAGTTAGGAAAGGGAATAGAGAAGAAACAGGACAATCAGAAAAGGGAAGCCAGCCTTGGTCTCTAATCAGCCAGCGCTGATCGATGGTGGGCATCACGAATGCTTTATGGTTCTGATTAAGATTTAAAGGGACAACTTATAGATCTGGGAAAGATGATAATAGCAACAGTTAAAGATTAAGGATTAATAAAGATGGTGAAAGTGGGTGTACAATGCACGATAGTACTAGGGTTTTGATGAGGCTCACATCGATGATGATGAAGATGGTGGTGGAAGGGATAGGGTCCTAAATCCTAGTGTAGAGACGGACCCTACCCCACAACATTGTTGACTCACAAGACCTCCACGGATGTAATCACCAATGCCATCCATAAGGCTAAGGTAGCGTTTTGGTATGCAGGAATGGAACGCGGAATGGAATGAAGCATTACGATGGAATGAAAAAAAAGGTGTTTGGTTGGTCAAGCTAATGGAATCATCCATTACCTCCTCCATTCCATTCCCTCTAAAAACCCCAAAATTCATTCCACCCATCGCCCTGTTTTTTTTTCCATTCCATTCCCTCTGTCACCCTTCATCAGTACCAACCACAACCACCCATTGCCACCACCACTTGACGCCACCACCGCCCACCGCCATCGCTATTGCCGACCACCACCAACCACCGATTGCCACCATCCACCGACCACCACCGCCACTCTCCGTCACCGACCACCACCACCACCGACTACAGCCATCACCGACCACCCCGCCACCCACAAACAACCGCCACCTCCACCACCAACCGCCACATCCACAACCGACCACCGCCACGCAGCGACAACCACCACCGCCGTCGCCACCGCTCACTGTCCCCGTTGCCACCCACCGACGACCACCGTTACTGCTACTATAACCACCAAACGTCGCCACCCACCGACCACCAGCCATTGTTGTCACCGCCTTTGACCACCACCGTTGCCGCTACCACGACTGCCACCACCCACCGACCACAACCACCTCCGCCACCACAAACCACCATCGCCGGCACCCACTATGAACCGCCATCGCCACCACTCACCACCGTCGGTTTTATTCCTAAGTCTTTTCCTACCTACCAAACAATACAAAGTAATGATTCATTCCATTCTTACGTGGTAACCAAACAAGACCATGGAATGGTAATTACCCATTTCATTCCTTTGTCCATTCCATTCGTTTATCCATTCCATTACCTCGTACATTTCATTACCCCATACCAAACAGACCCTAAGTGTTTGAAGGTAAGTATACTCATTGTTTCTTCATTGGCACCATCTGTAATGGCTGAAACTTGTTTCTAAAACACTTATTTTAGCCCACCCTATTGCTGATCCAAACCCAAACTTCCAGTGTTCTCATTAAATGTGGAACCTATACTTCCACATGAGGGAGACACTAGAACTCTAATTACACTCGTCAAATGCTCAACAACAAACAAACCCGCGACCAGCGCGGGCACTCAAAAAAGAATAATGATTGGACCCCGCTGACCAACACACCATCTCAAGTGCATAAGATGGAGCAAATCACTTTCAAGGAGCAAAAACCCCTTCGAAAGCAGAAGTACGTAGACACTGGCAAGTTCTGTGACTACTACCACGATTTTGGCCATCTAACTGACAACTGCTATAGTTTGAAGATGGAAATCGATTCTGCACTAAAAACTGGTCAGCTGGGCCACTTGGTTAAGAAAATACACAGGGGTGCGCGCGGCAACAACAACAATGAAGATAATCATGAGGAGGGCTCGCGAAATCTAATAAAAAACCTCCAAACACACATGATTTAGCATGGCCCGCGCCACCACTCCAACATGATCACAGGGAGCAATAAAAGCCAAGGAAAGCGCTCCCAAAAAGAGCACATCGATGCTTGGAAGGAGGCTGACGTCCTCCTTAAAGTCCGTAGAAGTCCATCACCAATGGCTCCGCTCATTATCACAGCCGTCTTTGGACATTATCGTATGCGATACATGTTCATGGACAGCGGCAGCAGCGCTGAGATCATGTATGATATGTGTTTTCAACAACTGGACGATGTTGACAAAGCCCGCTTCGTTCCCGTCAATGAACAAATCTCGGGCTTCATTCATGAAGTAATAATACCACGCGACATGATCTCCTTCCCCGTAACCTTGACTGACGACAAACATGAACGCACACAAGTGTGCGATTTCATGGTTTTGCCCGCAACATCTCACCATGATATATTGGTCAGAATGGAAGGCTTGGCGCGCTTCAACGCCAATGCTTCCACCCCGCATGAGATGATCTGCTTCCCAACCCGCACTAGCGTTGTGTGCATACAAGGAAACAAAGACTGCCATGTAGCCGATGCTGCAAAGCCCCCAAAGATGGTCAAGACAGACGCCCATACTGAGCCCAAAAACTGGATTCTTAATCCTAAATTTTCAGAGCAAACTGTGATCATTGGTCATGCAATCTCCGACACCATCCGCACCCATCTGAATTAGCTACTCATCAAGAAAATCAACGTCTTTGCTTGGCAGCTGTCAGATATGATTGGTGTTCTTCAATCAGTTGCGGAACACAAGCTGAACACATATCGATCAGTAGAACTGGGCGTCCAAAAGAAGCGCAGCATGGGGCCGGGGAAAACAAAAGCCATGAAAGAACAATTCACCGAGCTGCTAAATGCAGTCATCTTGTGCCCCATCCACCACCAAAGGATAGCAACACCTTTCCTGAAATTGATTTGAAAGTCTATTCGCTAGCGCCAAATTGTTTAACCTGTTTTTTGTACACATTCATGGGCTATCATCAAATACAGATGGCGAGGGAAGACGAAGACAAGACAACTTTCCGCACATATATAGGAACTTTTTTTACACAAAATGCCCTTCGGTCTTAAAAACACGGAGCTACATATCAGCGCCTCATGGACAGCACCTTCATTGAGGAGATCGGCGTAAGAATGGAAGTATACATAGACAATCTGGTTATCAAGAGCAAAGAAGAAGAACTAATGCTAGGGGACATCCAGAAAACATTTGAACAGTTGCGCAAGGTACGCGTGAAGCTCAATCCTAGCAAATGTTCCTTAGGAATGGAGGAAGGTAAATTTCGGGGTGATTGTCATGTGGGATGGTTTCCGTGCACACCCTGAAAAGGTCCAAGCAATTGACCGAATGCTTTCCCCGCATCTATCAAAGAAGTACAAACACTGATGGGCCGACTGGTCGCCCTCAACCGGTTCTTATCTAATTACGCTTCAAGGTCCTTTCTATTTGTGGATACCTTGAAGAATTTTCTTAAAAAGAGCAATTTCTGTTGGACGCCCAAGGTGGAATCAACATCCAAGAGATGAGGCAGTGTCTGATGAACCTCAAAACTCTAATTGCGCTTCTACCAAAGGAGTCGCTAACACTGTACTTCTCCAGCACAGAACGGGCAGTGGGCGCGATACTCTTACTCTATCGCAAAGGAGTTCAAAAACCGATCTACTACATCAGCCGCACTCTCCTAAATGTGGAGACAAGATACTAAACAATGGAAAAGCTAGTCCTCGCGCTAGTACACAAATCAAGAAGAGTGTGTCGGTATTTCCAACGACATCGTATCAACGTCCTAACTGACTACCACATCAATGACGTACCTAGCAAACTAGAATTTTCTGGTTGCCATGCAAAATGGGCGATTGAACTCGGGGAACATACCATCAATTACAAGCCTAGACCCACTATTAAAGGACAAGTACTCGCCGACTTCATAATGGAAATACCCGCTGACAAGATTCAAGACTGCTTAGCAAAATTGGAGCCCGCGCGACACCAAGACAAAACGTAAAAATGTTTCCTTTACACTGACGGAGCATCAACTGACGATGGGTCGGGCGCGGTACTACGCCTTATCAGCCCAGATAACAAGGAATACACATACGCCATCCACCTCGATTTCCGAAGTACGAATAATAAGGCGGAATACGAAACGTTACTGGCAAGCCTCTACATAGCGGAAAAAATGGGGGCTCGCCACGTCGAGGCGCATGTGGATTCAATGCTTGTCATAAGACACATCAACGGGACTTACGACGCTAGAGACGCAACCATGGCTCTTTACTTGAACAGGCCAGACTACTCATGCCCATGTTTTATTCATATATGGTTATCCATATGAAAAGGATCCAGAATAAACCAGCTGATGCGCTTATTAAAATGGCCTTAAGAGTTTTCGAACACATGGGAAAAGAGATTCGCGTTGAAGTGTTGGATAAACCCTCCATTAAAATTGGCCTCAAGAGTTTTCGAACTCAACGATAAGTCAACGTCATCCAAATAGGCAATGCGTCCTGGATGACTCCAATCAAATTAAGCTTATCTGACTTCCAGTACCCTGACTAAGAACAAATCAGAGGCCATGAAGATCCAATACAAGGCTTTAGACTCCACCGATGCTGCTTTCTTTATTAGAGATATTCATGAAGGCATCTGTGGATTGCACGCGGAGCCGCGAATGGTCGTCGTATAGATAATGAATGCAGTATATTATTGGCTGGGGAATGCACCTGGTTGCAGTCACAGAGCTTCGCAAATGTGACTTATGCCAGCGCCACGCGCCAAACACCCTGCGCCTTGAAAACGATTTGGTGCCGGTCACCGCGGCATGGCCATTCCAGAAATGGACAATCGACATTGTCGGGCCATTCCCAACAGTGCTAGGAAAAGTTAAGTTCATGATTGTCACCATAGACTACTTCACCAAATGGGGTGAGGCAAAACCTCTAGCAAAGATTGATGGGGTCCACGTCAAGAAATTCATTTGGGAGGTCATCGTTTGCAGATTTGGCCAACCATTCCAACTTGTGAGCAACAATGGAACACATTTCGTATACCGGCACCTACAAGACTAGCTATCTCAACAGGGCGTCCAACAGATATTCACATCTGTCACGCCCCCACAAGGCAACGGACAAGTCGAAAGAGCAAATAGAAGTCTTGTCGAAGGGATTAAAGCGTGACTCGACACCAAGCGAATGGGTTGGGTAGATGAGGTATTGAACGTCCTATGGGCTTTTTGCACCCTAACCAAAACAAGCTATGGTGAAACTCCATTAAGCCTCACATACGGTTCCGATGCTGTCATACCTGCTGAAATTGGATGCCCCTCTGCAAGGGTCCTCATGGCGGACACGGGAACTAACGACACTGAGCTCCCATTAAACATTAACTTGCTAGAATAACAACACGAACTCACAACAATCAAAGAAGCCAAGTACAAGCAACAGTTGGCTCGCTACTATAACCAGTGCGTAAAGTTCTGCACATTTAACGTCGGAGATTACGTTTCCCGCAACAACGAAGCCTCCAACCAAGAGTGACAAGGAAAATTTGCTCATAACTGGGAAGAACCATACAAGATTCAAGAGGTCTTAGGGAAGGGCTCCTACACGTAAAAAAGATTAGACGACACGACTATCGCAAGATCCTAGAACGCGTCACAGTTACTCGCATGTTTTATTTAGTTCACTTGTAATTTTTGGCTACACACGCCTAGCCTATGTATTTCATGTTCAATAAAAAGTTATCTTTCCTACATGTGTTGTCCTATTTATCATTCATGCTACAGACTTCAAGGTGCAGAGCTTGTTACATTCAGTGCTGGACTGCGCATATACATCATAATATGTAAAGTTTTAGTTAACACTTGGGAGACTATCCTACGCGACAAGATAACAAAAATATAACCCAGCTACAACAATGCATGGAAATATAACCAAAGATTTCATTAAAACAATATGCGCTAAAGGTCCGGAAGGTTACAAGTACAAAACAAAAATTACATGTCCAAGGCTACTCGGAGCCGCTATTATCAAGCTTCTGCTCTTCGTCATGCGCCGTCCCAGATGTACCAATGCCGAACGCAGCATCAGCAGCCGCTTTACGTTATGCGTCTAAGCACCATGCTTCCTCCTGCTCTGCCTGCTTTGCTGCCTCCGCAACCAAACGGTTAGATTATTCTATATAGAAACGGAGGGCTACAGCAGAGTCCTTGTATTGGTTGCACTCATCAACCACCTTAAGTATTGGAAATTCAACTTGCTCAAAGAGCGCAAGCTGTTTCTTATACTCAGCTTCAAGGCGTTTTCCGTATTGCTCAGCTTCGCTTTTAATCCCCTAATTAAGCACATGATGGAAGCTGACATCGAACCCATCTACCTCACCAGTAACACGAGCAGCAGCAGCAGCAGCAATGGCAGCAACCTGATTGCCAAGCATCGGGTCATTCCAGAATCGCTTGAAGATCTGGAAACATAAGATCAAGTGTTAGGATTTTTTTTAAACAATTAAGACATATGTATGAAATAAGGGATACTAAAGCTAGCTTACCCCAAAAACGCTCTTTGTCCTAACCCAGGGATTTGCCTGTTGCGCCTGCTCTTGAGCGGAGTTTGCCTCCTCAGGTAACGCCTTCGCGTTCTCTGCCTCCAGAATGGCCACTCTCTGCGATTCCTCGACTGATGCCCTTTTCGTGAGCAGTTGCTTCCTCTCCTTCTCCCACGTAACTTTATTAGACTCCAAGTTCGACATGCTGGAGGTAGTCTCCATGAGCTTCTTATCTTTGTTTTGGAACTCTGCCCGTGCGTCCACGACCTTGGAGTCGCGCTCTTCCAGGGCCTTGGCGTGACCTTTCGCAACAACATGCAGCAGTGAGTTCTCATTATCTAGAATTTGTAATCGCCCCTGGATTTCATCATATCAGCGTTGGTGCAACTATAAGACTCAGTCCACCGTTTTTGCGTCGTGCTCCGCCTCAAGCACCTTCACCCTATACTCTGCAACATATGTACGACCGTGATAACACTCCACATCTGCCTTCATCATCTCTTCTCTTTGCATCTGTGTTGCCTTAGCTTCATTAAATTCGACAATGTTAAGTTGTATCGCTAAGTGCAACAACATTTAGTGCTGTGTTGACAAAGAGATTGGAGATGAGAGCCAACCTCTCTAACCCGTCTTTATACTCCCTCACCTTAGAGGGTTTGCGAAATGGGTGGTCTCGCGTATACTCCAGTGGGACTTAAAAAGACGGTCACACCGGAGTATGCAGAAGGTTTCGTCTCCTTCGAGTTCACAATTGTACCCCCCCCCTGCGGAGAGACATCCTTCAAAACTTTTGGCCTTTGGCCTCCTTTCCATGTAGACCAAATGACATCTCGCCCCTTAGGCCCATGCCAGGATTACGTGCCCAGCGCCTCCTGCTGGGGTGGCTTCAGAAACGGGCTTCTTTCCATTAGACTTCTTTGAGGCTTCGTTGGCCTTCGCCTTCTAGACCACTTCCTATCTTTCATCAACCTTTTTCCCTCAACCTTCTCCGCGTTAATCTTCATGGTGGCATCCTCGACCTTTGCTTTGTCCTCTGCCTCTTCTCTCTCCTTCCTCAATCTCCCCTCTTCAGCCTTATTCACTCTCTCTCCATGCGCTTCTGTGCAATCTCCTCTTCAGTCAGAGTTGGAGAAGAAGAAGGGATGATCTTAGGACCAGAAACTACAAAAACAAGATGGAAGTGGAAACATGGCGGATATATCATGTGGAAAAAGACAATTATGGAATATAAAAACTTATAAGGGTTCTTCTTCAAAGTCTTTTGAAAAATTGGTTCACGCCACGGTGGAGGAGTAATATTCAAGGAAAAATGCGGCTGCGTCTTCTTCATAAACTTCTCAGTAGTAAGAGTGGGGCCAGAATTTTCAATCTCCCCACCTTTACCCCCCCGTCGCCTGCGGATCCCGAACAGAGACCCACACTTACGTTGACGCCAGCTGCTCAAGGCGTTGTGCCACCAGATCTGCACTGACCCCACCCTAGTCAGATACCTTCTTCAACTTAATCCTCTTTGGTTGATTCTCAGGTGGTTCAACGTCTTAAGGGGCGGAAGAAGAGGATTCGTTGTGCTTCTCCTCCTGGCTAAAAAACGGCCCTTCGCTACCTAGGCACCCTTTTCTTGCGCCCATGAGAACCAGCAATTCTAGAGGGCCGCATTGGATGAAGCAGCTCCTTAGAAAATACGGTAGACTCCTTGTCAGATATAATAATGTACGAGATTTCTCCCGGCGCTACAAAAGAAATAGGGTCAGGGTTTAAAGGAATTTGAAATGTGGCACTGAAATGGGGAGGCACATCTACAAGGTTAGGTAGGTAAAACCTACCCAACATCTCCTCAACAACTGAGAGTTTATCCGCTGGCGGAGCTCACCACTTCAACCGCGCCTTCTCACGCACCAAAAATGCTTCAACCTTCCTCACACCTGGAAAACACAACAATTTGTCCAAGCTAAACAAAAGACTAATATAAACGTGGCGCCGAGGTAGATACTTACCCTCTTTGCTGATATAGGGCTCTTGTCCATGCTCAAGGCATAGGTGGCTCATCCTAATGAGCACCAAAAAGGACTCCTTGCACTGGTATATATCATAAGGGGAGGCGTTAGCAGTCAGGTCCATGTACCACTACTCCTCCTTGTACCCCGCCATCACGGGGTGATCTGGCAGCTTCAGGCGCTCCCCACCACTTTACATGGCATCGCCACTGGAATGACACACCTCTTGATAAAGAAAAACTTCTCCTTCCAGTCGTGAAGCGAGTTAAGAGCATTTGACCCCATTAGTTGCACCTTTAAACGTGGTGCAAAGTTGAACCATGATTCAGGAGTGACCACACATACAAAACATTGAACCTCTCGAATGTTGGTTCAATATCCTGAGCCCGACAACTGGCCTTAAAGTGCACTAAGCTCAACATCCCGAACCCACTGAGTTGGGTGATGTGAATGTCGTACTCCACCAAGGTGTCAATCTGAAACCTGGTGGTTGGCAGACGAAACCCGCACTTCATCAAATGGGCATCGTACAGTGCTATCTGGCTTAGAGGAGGGGTCAGAACGGTCGCACCAGCCGCCGGAAACTCCGGCTGCCAGGAAGCATCAAGCTCGAATAACCTACAGAAATCTTCAAACCCTTTCTTGCTCCACTTTACATGAGTATTGCCTATCAACTTGGCCGGAGCAATCGTCTTTTCAGCCATCTTATTAGGATTCTTCTCTGGGGCTTGAGACAAATACGCGAACTTTCAGACATCTAAGTAAAGAAAATAAGGAAGAAAGGTTCAACAGTTGTCGGAAAGTTTAATGATTCACTAGAAAAGAGAGAGAGAGAGGTTCTTGGAGAGAAAGTTGGAGAAATTTCGAATTGTGAAGGAGAGAGGGGAGAACCGACTATTTATACCCATCGCATTAATTGCGATGGGAGACAGCTGGACGATAGGTACACACGTTTCAGGGTATGGAGTAACCTCTGCATGACACGTGGCACATGCTCTCGTATGTCAATTACACAGGAGCGCATGGCGCCCACACGCCTGACACCAGACAAAAAAGTAGCATCCCCACGTGCCTGAGGTGACCTGCCATCATGACAGACATCCTGTCTGTCACAAGATAGACCACTATAGCTCGGCTTCCCCAACAGGTTTTTCTCGAAACCCTCAAAAAAGTTAATGCAAGTTTTCAACTTTTCGCCACAATAGCTTCGAATCATATCCAAATTTAATACGACAGTCGCGCATTACTTATCCCAAAAAGGGGAAATACACATCATCCGCAAGGTAACACGTCACCACTCGGTGATGGTTTGAAGTAAACACGTTCTGAAAATGATTCCTTCATAGGATCATGCCTGTCACGTCATCACTCGGTGATGGTTTGACAAAAACACGTTCTCTGTATGATTCCTTCATAGGATCATGACTCCTATGTCATCACTCGGCGATAGTATGATGTAAACATGTAAACACGTTCTCTGCATGATTCCCTCTAAGGATCATGCATGCCACATCATCACTCGGTGATGGTTTGACGTAAACACGTTCTCCGCCTGATTCCTTCTCAGGATCATGTCTGCCACAACGTAACTCGACGATGATTTGACGTAAACACGTAAACGCGTTCTCCGCATGATTCCTTCTCTGGATCTTGCCTGCCACGAAATTATTCGGCGATGGTTTGAAGTAAACACGTTCTCCGCATGATGCCCTTTGAGGATCATGCATGCCACGTCGTCACTCGGCGATGGTTTGACGTTAAAACGTTCTCCGCATGATTCCTTCTCAGGATCATGCCTCCCACGTCATCACTCGGTGATGGTTTGACGTAAACATGTTTCGGCATGATTCCCTATCAAGATCATGCTTGCCACGTCATCACTTGGTGATGGTTTGACGTAAACACGTTCTCCACATAATTCCTTCTTAGGATCGTGCCTGCCACGTCATCACCTGGCGATGGTTTGACGTAAACACATAAACTCGTTCTACGCATGATTCCTTCTCAGGATCACGCCTGCCATGTCATCACTCGGTGATGGTTTGACGTAAACACATAAACACGTTTTCTGCATGATTCTCTCTTAGGATCGCACCTGTTACATCATCACTCGGCGATGGTTTGACGTAAAGACGAAAATACGTTCTCTGCATGTTTTCTCCTCGGAGTAATGCTCAACACATCATCATCCAGCGATAGGTGAATACAACAAAAAGGATATCATCCGCACAGATCTTAATCAACCATTCTGCTTTATAGACATCATGAAAAGAGCGGTTCGCTTTTATCTTAATATATGTTAAAGAGCTGCAATAACTGCATAATAGCATACACTTGACAATGAACAAGATAAAGGATATCGGATCTCCGTGGATGCGCTAAACATAAAGCCAAAGTTGGTGTTTGGATTCAAGTAACAAATGTAAAGCATGATGATGATATTAAAATGGTTGAGCTTGAACCCATGTCTCACTACTTCAAGTCCCGCGTCCCACCTGACCTTCCTGAAAGATCATGAGACGCACTGGAATGGGGGACATGAAGGGATGGGGTCCTAATTCCTAGCGCAAAGATGGACCATACCCCACAACATTGTTGACTCATAAGACCTCTACGGACGGAATCACCAATGCCATCCACAGTGCTAAGTGTTTGAAGGCGACAGACCCCCGCGGAGCCTAAACCGACCTAACACTTGAGATGTTAAAATATTATATAAACATATTGGTACGAACCCGGCCTGGACATGAAATATACTACTAAAAGCTAGAAATATGCAATTAAAGCAAGTCAACACTAACCGGTAAGGGTCCTAGAATCCACATGTGTAACCGTTATACTCAATTACACCTACTAATACTTGTTCTTACAATAGGATTTGCACAGGAACTATATAAGGAATCGAAACCTGGACATACTATACAACCATGTGATACAATATTCCACGGGAGTTACGTGAACCTTCCCTATTTTTCTATTTAAACTGTTTTGGGTTAACACATGTTTCCAATGTAAAACCAGTATGATGAGGCAAGGTGTGCTCCCGATCACTAAATCCACACTCATGAACCCAAGGGTATTTGGGCCACTAAATTTATGAGTAGTCCTACCTAGGGAATCCTTCACACACAGTGAACCCGGAAGCCTGGGATACACTCAACTAAGGTCTGCAGACCGTTGTGGCGTGTATAATGCCAGGAGAATCCACAATGGGGGTAGATGGACTCCGTGTTAGGTTTGAGCTGTGACTTGTACATCACCATTACTAAACCATGTAAACTTGTGAACTTAATTTTAGACATGATAAACTTATTTTGAAGCTAGTTTAACACACACACGACTCACCAACGTATTTGTTGACCAAACCTATTTTAAGCATGTGTTGAGGTGCCGCTTTTGGATGGACTCGAGGCATAACATTATAAACGAACTTGCGAATTTGAGACGCATACGGATAGAGCTACAAGGTAGTGTATTGGTAGATGCCTTATTAAAGAATATATAATTCAAGGACTACACTAGTTGAATAATAGAGATACGCTTTGTAGATATCGTTTCGGCTAAGAGAACTTCTCAATGAAGCTGCTTCGACGAATGCCATGATTAGCATAGATGCTTTATTAAACAATATATAATTTGAGGACTACACTACTTCAAAAATAGATACACGCTTTGTAGATATCGTTTCGACTAAGAGAACTTCTCAATGAAGCTGCTTCGACGAATGCCATGATTTGTCCTTGCAAAATGTTTTGTTATTGTTATTAAGTTGTATTATTATTAATATTAATATTATTATTATTATTATTATTATTATTATTATTATTATTATATTATTCGTTTGGGAATAGAAATTGTATTAAAAATTAATCATAGCCATGTGTTACTTCCGTTATGCAAGTTTGGCATCAATCTGTGTTTCGGCAAGGCCCACCTTCGTCGGGGTGTGACATTCAAGTAATTCATTAGGATCAGTGAACAAAGGGAAGAAAGTGGTCGCTTTATTAGCAAATAAAAGTTGAAGAACCACCCCAAATTTTTGACAAATCAACAATCCGGTGGTGGGCATATCCATTGATTTTGTATGGCGCGCTTGTCTCACCCCACCCAATCTATTGTCGAGTAGTGGACGTACCAATGAGGTTGCCATCCGTTGAGAATCCACAACCACTCTTGTTCGCGTTCACATGTCATCTGTCTTAGAAGATGTAGGCGGGCCAAATATTAGTCATTCAGTTTAGCCCCTAAAGTCACTGCTATGGATCAGAACCAATCCTTATTTAAGGGTACTGGTAAACCACTCAACCAAACAGTTCTCTCTCTATGTACTTTATCACTCAGAAATTATACTTATTCTCATGTCAGAAGGTGGGCGTAGAGAGACATTCTCTCTCCTCTATGACCAATTTAATGGTGTTCTGTTTTACAGGTTAACCAGATCTTAACGCAACCGGCAATCACTCTCCTTATCTTCAATCAATCCTTATTATTCTTAACGAAGGATACTTTTTTCCTCTCATTCTCAAAATCACTACAAGAAATTTGACCTTTAGCGGCGACACCTTTAGCGGCGACCCGCCAAAGTGTCGCCGCTAAAGGTCAAATCTAATCTAACCATTGATCAAATACACATCAACGGCTAAGAAAAAAACCCGCTATTATTATTAGCGGCGACACCGTCGCCGCTAAAGGTTAACCCGAAAAATTTAACCTGCCCGCCTTTCCTCTTCTTCTTTCCCTCTCTTTCTTTTTCACCTACACACTTTTCTTCTTCTTCTTTCCTTTTCTTCGATCTTCTCTCTGCCTCCTCTTGTATCTCACACTCCCTCTCTTCTTCTTTCCTTCTCCCTCCTTCTCCCTTAATTTTAACCACCACCACCACCAAGCCCCACCACCAACGAGCAACCCCCTCCACCACCGAGCCCCACCTCCGGATCTCCCTCTGCCCGGCGCTGCACAACCCCCTCCACCTCCGAACCACCACCACCTCCCTCAACCCACCTCCGAACCACCACCACCACCGAGCAAACCCTCCACCACCGTAAGTATTTTTTTTTGTTTTTTTTCTTTTTTTTGCGTTATTTTATTTTATTTTCTATGTTTTCTTTTTATTTTCTATGTTTTCTTTTTATTTTCTTTTCATTTTCTGTTTTATTTTTTTTTTCAGTTTTTTTATTTTTTTTATTTTTTTCTCTTTTTTATTTGTATTTTAAGTTTTCTTTTCTCTTTTTTTTCTTTTTTTGTTTATTTTCGAATTTTTTTCTTTTATTTTCTGTTTTTATTTTTTTTTTCAGTTTTTTTATTTTTTTTTTTCCTGTTTTTTATTTTTTTTTCAGTTTTTTTATTTTTTTTATCTTTTTTTTTTTTTTTTCAGATTTCTTTTCTTTTTTTTTGTTTATTTTCTTTTTTTTTCTTTTATTTTCTGTTTTTATTTTTTTTTCAGTTTTTTTATTCTTTTTTTTCTGTTTTTAGGTTAACTTTTTATTATTTTTTTATAATTTGTTTGTGTTTGTAGGAAAGGACGGATCTACGGAAAGAACGTGAACTTTGTCGCCACTAAAGATTTAATCGCCGCCGCTAAAAAGGTTAGTCGCCGCCGCTAATTGTTTTTTTCTTTTAAATTTTTATGCTTTAATTAGGTTTGGTATGTATTTTGGTATGTATTTTGTTTTTTATATTTTATTTCTGTTTTTTTTTTTTGTTTTTTTTTTATGATTTTTCTGATTTTTTTTTATTTTTTCTGTTTTTTTATATAATTTTCTGTTTTGTTTTATTTTTTTCTGTTTTTTTTATTTTATGTATGTATGTAATGTATGCGTGTATGTATGTATGTATGTATGTTTGTATGAGTGTGTGTATGTATGTATGCATGTATGAGTATATGTATGTATGAGTGTATGTATGTATGTATGCGTTTATGTATGTATGAGTATGTATGTATGTATGTATAAGTATGCGTGTATGTATGTATGTATGTATGAGTGTATGTATGTATGTATGAGTATATGTATGTATGAGTGTATGTATGTATGCGTGTATGTATGTATGAGTATGCGTGTATGTATGTATGAGTGTATGTATGTATGCGTGTATGTATGTATGAGTATGCGTGTATGTATATATGAGTATGTGAATGTATGTATGTATGTATGTATGTATGTATGTATGTATGTATGAGTATGTGAATGTATGAGTATGTGTGTGTATGTATGTATGTATGTATGTATGTATGTATGTATGTATGTATGTATGTATGAGTTTGTGTATGTATGAGTGTATGTATGTATGTATGCGTGTATGTATGTATGAGTATGTGAATGTATGTATGTATGTATGTATGTATGAGTATGTGAATGTATGAGTATGTGTGTGTATGTATGTATGTATGTATGAGTTTGTGTATGTTTGAGTGTGTGTATGTATGTATGTATGTATGTATGTATGTATGCGTGTATGTATGTATGAGTATGTGAATGTATGTATGTATGTATGAGTATGTGAATGTATGAGTGTATGTATGTATGTATGAGTATGTGTATGCATGAGTAATAAATCAATGTTTACTATTTATAGTTCATTTATTACATATAATAATAATAATGTGACTAATAAGTTTTATTTCTAATTGCAGGACTTACATATAATAATGTGACTAATATTTTTTATTTCCTTTTTGCATGACACTATGAGTTCGATTTTGCTTTTGTTTGTTTATTTGATGGCCGCTGTTATGGGCCACGGGGGAGACGGTGCAGGGGCGCCACCACCGCCACCAGGCGGTGATGATTGGTGGCACAACCACCAGGAAGATGGTGGTAAGTCTTACAATTCTTTACTGTTTACTATTTTTACTTCTTTTTCAATTCTAATAATGTGACTAATTATTTTTAACTCTAAATGCAGCTCCTCGTAGGAGAACACGGGGCCCTGCAAAAAACAAGGGCTTAAGAAAAGCACTTAAGACGGGCAAAGGCAAGGTAGCGATTCCATTTGATGATGCCGCCACCAACATGCCTGTAGGCAAAGATGGAGGCTACTTCTCCCGGGAGGCGTCCATGCATATATGGCGTGAGATCCCGTTGGATGTGGAAGGTTGGGATAATGTTTCTGAGGCTTACCAAAACAAGTTATTTGAGATTTTAAAGGTTAGTGCTTTGTAAACGTATATTCTATATGTTATTTGTTGATTTTTTTTCTATCTGACTAGCTTGTTTTATTTAATTATTAGGGTTCCTTCGACTTGGATGCTATTAATAAAGAAATGAATGCCGCTAAAAAACAAGGAGGCATTATGGCGGTTATCAAAAAGCGGTACACCGACCGCAAAGCCGACGCAAAGCGTCATTATTTGAAGGTGTTGGGAGATGATGAGGATGTGGAGTTAGCAAAGCAAAATCCTCCCCCGGGTAAGAAATTGGAAAACTGGCATCGAGCTGTTGATCACTTCTGCACTCCAGAGCATAAGAGGAAGTCTGAACTTGCTAAAGCCGCCCGCCAAAAACAAACGAACACATACCGAGGTGGATCGAGCTCTCTTGCCAGTCACTGTTACAAGAAGGTATATACACACACATATACATAGACGATAATGTTTATTTAACTTATAATTTAACTTTTAATGTTAAACAGGGCTTGGAACGGTATGACGCATACCGTATTGGACATATAGGAAGGCAGGGGACGTTTGATAGCCCTCAGAATGAACAGAATTATGTAAGCATTTATTTATAATCTATTATATATATTTATAATCTATTAAATCACTTTTGTAAAATACAGCACAAGTTAAAGTCACGGGTTGAGTCTGAACGTCAACGGATCGCCGAAGAAGAAGGAGGAGAAGCAGGCAGCTCCCAACAGGTGGACCAGGTTGGTATATATTTGTTTATGTGCGTGTTTGGTTTTCATGTTTTTGAGATTGTTTGTTGGGTTTAAAGTAGGTTAAAACTAATATTATTTGGGGTGTTTGAAGGTTGCTATATTTGAAGAGGTGTTGGGTAGTCGTCGCAGACATGCTATCGGGATTGGGCATATGCCTTTTCCGAAAGAAAGCCTTCCTCAAGTTACGCCTACGGACCCGATGTTTACACAGGTATCTCTTTGTGGTTTAAATGTTAGTATTTGACCCGTTTGGTATAAATATGTTTAGTAAATAGGATATTTGACCCATTTTGTATATATATGTTTAGTAAATAGGATATTTGACCCATTTGATATATATTTGTAGTTTAAATGTTGATAGTTGACCCATTTAGTATAAATATGTTTAGTAAATATGATATTTGACCCATTTTGTATATATATGTTTAGTAAATAGGATATTTGACCCATTTGGTATATATTTGTAGTAATTTGTTAATAGTTGACCCATTTGGTATAAATATGTTTAGTAAATAGGATATTTGACCCATTTGGTATATATATGTTTAGTAAATAGGATATTTGACCCATTTGATATATATTTGTAGTAATTTGTTAATACTTGACCCATTTGGTATAAATATGTTTAGTAAATAGGATATTTGACCCATTTGGTATATATATGTTTAGTAAATAGGATATTTGACCCATTTGATATATATTTGTTGTAATTTGTTAATAGTTGACCCATTTGGTATAAATATGTTTAGTAAATAGGATATTTGACCCATTTGATATATATTTGTAGTTTAAATGTTGATAGTTGACCCATTTGATATAATTATGTTTAGTAAATATGATATTTGACACATTTGGTATATATTTGTAGTTATTTGTTAATAGTTGACCCATTTGGTATAAATATGTTTTGTAGGAGCAACTTAATGATATCATGGCGAATCCTCAATTCCAAACGCAATTGCTCCAAATGGCTACTCAATTTTTCCAACAAAGGCTTGGAAATCAAGGCGGAAGTGGTAATAGTGGCGATCACGATCACGACGACGAAGACCAAGACCAAGACGAAGACATTTAGGCAGTTTTGACGAAGTGGTAATTTTGATGGTGTATGTTTGAATCAAATATTAGGTTGGTATGTTAATTTAGTTTGTTTGATATGTTTTGACGAATGTTGGTTTAACTTTGTTGTGTTTATTTATATATGTGTAGATGTCGGTTAATTATTTTTGTTATTATTTAGTTTGGTTGTGCCGTGTGCGGAGTAAACGAATAGCAAAAAAAAAAAAATAAAATAAAATAAAAAAAGACCTTTAGCGGCGACAGGCGTCGCCGCTAAAAAGTCTTGCCCAGATTAGACCAGAAACTGCCACGTGGCATGCCACGTGGAAAAAAAAATTAAATTTAAAAGGAAATGCCACGTGGATAAATACCTTTAGCGGCCACTCCTTTAGCGGCAACAAGAGCAAATAGCGACAGACTAAAGGCGACAAGGCTTTTAGCGGCAGCCGTCGCCGCTAAAAGATCTGTCGCCGCTAAAAGTATACTTTTAGCGGCCACAGGCGTCGCCGCTAAAAGTATCATTCCTTGTAGTAAATATTAATACTCACAAATATAAGATATAGGCTCAGGGCATTCTATTAGTTTGTGCATTATTATTTAGATGCAAGGTTGTTTAAAATAAGATATTTAAGGTCACTCAAATTTAAATAACAATTTTGAGAAATTCACTTAAAATATGGAGATAGTTATATACTTATGACACTATTTTTTACAAATTGTTAAAAGTAGTGATACTGTAACCATGTAATAAAATATTTTAAATTGAGGAGTTGTATTATTTAAATTGATCTTTGAAATAAATAAAATAAAATACATGTTTTTTGTTATATTGAACTTTAATAACACTAATAAAAAGCATTTATTAAGAGTAATTTGGTAGACTCTTACTGGCCAATATGAATTTATAGAGCAGAAAAAGGGATGTCTAAACTCGAACTTATATGATACAAGCAGATTAACTAGACTAAGTTTGCTAAAAAAAAAAAGAAAAAAAGAACCAAGTCAAATTATGCCCTAACAGTAGCCATACTCTACCCCATCTGAAGAATATTTGTGGCCCACAACCACAACCCAGCGCACCCACTGTTCTTCACTTTTGTTTGATTCGCTCTACTCACATTTCATCCATCTATAAAGATCCCAGTTAAGCAACATTACTTACTAAAAAAAGCCCAACAAGATGTGGGGCGGTAACTCAACTACTTGTAGCTTTTATAGTAATAAGCAGTGTACGTGTCACACGTCTAGGGTTCCTTCTTTATCCACCAACTCCATGACCAACTACTGTTACAATACCGAACTGCTGAATCCAAACAGTAATCAGATTGATGAGTCCCTGAATCAGGATAACCGTAAGTTTGATCACATGCAGATTCAGGGTATTCAGGTAAATCACAATGAAAATTATGGTCAATCTTTTATGGAAGGGGTGGTGGCGCAACAAGCACCAAGATTAAACCTCTTGCAAGAAATTCCGAATGATAATTATCCAACATTCGCAAGTTTATTTTATGTAAGGTTTTCGCTCATTTTGTATAAATAATCAGAAAAAGTAACTAATAAATCTCCTAACTCCATCTCTTTGAGATGTCATACATTCATACATAAGTCTTTTATTATCTGGTCTTTGTTTTGTTTATCCATAACGTTTGTTGCCAGTGCGCGGTAGCACAAAATAATAAGCATAAAAAAATTTCCGCCGGGTGTGTCCCTTGATTTCTTTTTGGATTTATTTAAAACTTCACGCTGCAAGTTATGCTAGGGATTTAAAAACCTTATGCCACTAAACATGTAGCACTAGGTAATAACTATTCGCCAAATTGAGTAAATAAGAGTATTTGCATATGTCATGGATATCACAAAGCATGGAATGTCATAAGATTCAATCATTTTAAGTATTCGTGAGGATGTCCTCCGAATGTTTTACTCTAATGATATGATTTTATATCCATACAAGGGTGTAATAAAATCCACAAATAAATCTGGTTCTAATCTGTGCTCTATCACTGTTTTGTCAGCATCACCTTATTAGTTTGTGCTTCCTGATTGTTTCAATAAGTATTTTAAGCTTACATTAAATAATTTCATAACTATATATGTTACCACTAGAACTTTTATTGATCATTCATCTACTTATGATGTGGTTGGATTAAGATTATGTTTTGTCATATGTTGGGAAATCATAAGTTGCATCTAGTCTTTTCTTAATTATTAACAATCTTTTAAATGGTTTTAATCGCTCTAGCAATATTTTTAAACCTCTTTTTCATTTTGACAATTATCAGGAAACTTGTGAGCAAATGGCAACAAATGTCACTAAATCTTGGTTGCAGCCCAATCCCTACAATGATCAGATTGAAGAGACGTCCTTTAATCTTTCAAATTACAGCTCCCGGACTGGAAATCAGGATCATGGTTTGTTTGATCAGATGCACACTGGAGGTATTCAAGTTATTTACAATCACGATTATGGTCAATCCTCTAGTGAAGGCTTAACGGAGCAACAAGAACAGACACTAAAGTTTACCCAAGGAATTCAGAATGATTATCCAACATTTGCAAGTTTAATTTATGTAAGGTCCAACTCATTTTGTCTTCCGGTGACATCATAAATAAAACTAACTCATAAATCTCCTACCTTCATCTGTAAGAGATCAAACATAAGTGTTTTTACTTTCTGCTAGAGATCAAACATAAATCTCCTAGCTTCATCTGTTATGCCAGGGTTTACCGTATGCCAATAAGCATGTATAGCTCTAAATAATAACTATTCGCCAAATTGACCTAATAAGTGTTTTCGCATATCTCATGGGCATATCACAAAGTATGAAGAGGTATGTACTGTCTTTACAAGGAGTGTCATATGATTCAATCATTTTAAAGATTCATGAGGATGTCCTTCGAATTTTTAACTCTATTATGATATGATTTAATATTCAACCATGTGTGTGAAATAACCCTATATATAAATAATCTAGTTCGTTTCAATGGTGTATCACTATTTTCTCAGCATTTAGTTGTTTGTTTCGGATTGTTTAAAAAAAGAATTTATGCTTATGGCTTCCTGATTTTGTCAGAAAAGAATTTATGATTACTTATGTAATGTTTGGATTACGTTTATTAGTAGAAACATGAAATATCACTAAAGGATGAAGATGTGAAATGGCTTGAAAATTTCATTAAGTCCATTCTTGATTTTAACCACAACTTAGATGATTTTATTCAAGCTAGCAATATTGATAATCATCTATCTCATTTTTGTCATTGTTCAGGAAGCCGGTGAGCGAATAGGAACAAATGAAACTGATTCTTGGTTGCCGCCCTATCTTTACAATAATCAGATTGATGATTCCTTGAATCCCACAAGTTATTGCCCGTGGACGGGAAATCCGGATCATGCTCAGTATGATCTCAATGATAAATGCGGTCAAAATTCTGGGGAAGGTTTGGTTGAGCAACAAGAACAGACATTAAAGTTCTCCCAAGGAATTCCGAATGAATATCCAACATGTGCAAGTTTATTTAATGTAAGGTTTTCCACTCATTTTTCCTTTTGGTAAAAGCTAAATACTTTCATAGTACAACTCATGAGTTTCCTTAATTTCATCTCTTAGAGATCATACACAGTTGTAGATCAAAGGATATTTTGTTGCAGTCTTGCTGCTAATTGTTGGCAGCGGATAAACAACAAAACAGAAACAAACTAACTTCGAATAACAACACAACAATGAACAAAATGATCGAACAAAAGAACAAAGATTCTTGATACTCAATGAAAATAACCCAAGAGAATTTTGGATTTAATTATGGATAAAACAATCTTGGTAGTTTACATTCTAAGACAATGATACATATATATACTAAATACAAATGTTCAACCGTTGTAACTGCTTCTAGAAACACATAACCGTTTTAGTGTGGTGCCAAAGGATAACGGTTTTTAACTGTTTTTGCATCAGAGTCAATTCTGTCTTTTTACATTCTGCTGATGAGGCGCGCCTCGTTTATCTGCGGGCTGTTGTCTTGTTTTTCGATTGATGCACACATATGTTCACATACATAACACATACAAATACATATATAAGTTCATACTTTATATAATCCAATACTCGCCCCTAAACTTGAACTTAATAGATCAAATTTGAGGATGACAAGGTCTTGTTTACTTCGTCTAGTGCATGGGCTGCTCTTGAAAAATCAAACTTTCATTTCTTTATCAACCCTTTCGCTGCATTCCAGCCTCCTCCCATGTACAAAGCATAGTCGTCTTCAAGTGATTTTGCTTCATGATGGAGTAGACCGAGTGTTGAATGATCTTGCATCTAGTTTCCCTTCTTCCTTTGCCTTGAACTTTCAGCCACTTTCATTGCTATCTTTCTCACTTTATATTGCCATTCAATTACATCCAAATATTGTGCATATAAGATCCGAACATGGTCTTTGTCTTCATACTCAAGGCCTAGGTCTTTTGCAATTACTACCCATAGATTATACGTTGACACTCTCTTATGTCCACCCTCTTTCTTCACCAACACATAAAGATCAAATAATTCTATCTCTTTTCCATTTTCTATCTTAGGTGGAATCAGCCTATTTGACAAATTCAGATAATCTCCCATGAACCATGACACTATCCTTAAAAACGGATCCTTCAATATGTTTCTAAACGCCCAAAGATTTTCAATGCTATCAATCAATTCAAACATCTTTATACAATCTTCTAATGACAAGAACACTATTTCTTCTACGGCTTCACTAACTTTTCTTATGTTTGCTTCGGCATCTAGTGACAAAGTCTCAAAGTATTCATTCAAATACATCTCTTTCCTTTTCTCATGTTCACTTTCATCACTTAGAGTTCTCATCATGTTTTCCTGTATCTCGGTCTTCTAACATACTTCTTTGAAACATGGTTATGTTCTTAAACATGTTTGATACATGGCATACATTTCCTTCGATTTTAACTATAAATCCTTGTAGTTTCAATTGGTGCAAACATAGATAATTATCATGTATGTCCGAGGAATAGAACACGTTTGGAATTATAAGTGTTTGTTCATAGGAAACAACACTTATGACTCCAACGCCCCTTACGAAAACAAAGTTGTTTTTGAACTGGCTATCGACTCCAAATGATTTCTTAACTCTTAGATAAAAATCTAAGTTCCCACATACATGATTTTGCAAATTCGGACTAACATACCAAATTTCATTCCAACTTTTATGATCCGTATCACATAATATGTAAGCTTCTCTTTCATTCATTGCAGCCGAAGGAAAATAACTTATACATGTGTCGATTGTTTCCTTTATAAGTTGTGTACCTTCATCCCTTTCTTTCAAGTTACACGATCCAATAAGGTGTCCTGGTTCATGATAATAATAACACTTTCGAGTCTCTATGGATCCTTTCTTCACCCTTTGTTGTCTTTCTTTCTTCTCTTCATTTCTTGGAGGGTATGATGATGATCTTCGTGGTCCAGAATAATCTTTCATTGAGTGTTGCGACATGTTGATAATGAAACAGTAACCGTGTGTTGTTATAGAATCAAAAGAAATGAAATTTGTCAAGAACCGATTGTTGGCTCTGATACCAATATGTTGGTTGCGGATAAACAACAAAAACAGAAACAAACTAACTTCGAATAACAACACAACAATGAACAAAATGATCGAACAAAAGAACAAATATTCTTGATACTCAATGAAAATAACCGAAGAGAATTACGGATTGAATTATGGATAAAACAATCTTGGTAGTTTACATTCTAAGACAATGATACACATATATATATACTAAATACAAATGTTCAACCGTTGTAACTGCTTCTAGAAACACATAACCGTTTCAGTTTGGCGCCAAGGATAACGGTTTTTAACTGTTTTTGCATCAGGGTCAATTCTGTCTTTTTACATTATGTCTTGTTTTTTGATTGATGCACAGCTACAACTTAAAACATTCTGACTTAATCCTATTCGACACACTTACATACAATCACACAATACTAAATACACACATATGTTCACATACATAATACATGCAAATACATATATAAGTTCATAGTTTATATAATCCAATAATAATTAATATGAAATGATCTGTTCTTTATTTAGTAAATCTTGCTAGACTTTAATGTACAAGTAGATAAACAAAGAATCGAAAAGTATATTTGTTAGTATCCAGAATGAATTGAGAGAACAAGATATATATTGACAATCTAAAATTATTGATTTCGGGATGCAATTGTTTTTTTACATAACCCTACTTCAACTTTATGAACCGTTTATTCTAATGACTTAATGTTTCTTAATACGAAACATATACACAATTACTATCTTACAACCCTACATTCTATACCCTTTACATATAGACAATGACACTTTGACTCTAAACATACTATACGTACAAAAGTATTATGAAGACCCTTGTACTAATAAGTTTAGTTTATACATCAACTAGATGATATCCCGGGAACGTCTCGGAATTGAGAAATCTAATATAACATATCAATTTCACATATGAAATAGAATGATGCGCTTTACAGTTACATTCAGGAAAGCTTCGGGTAGCACCTAAATAAAAACAATTAACAATGTATTTCCAATGTTAACACCAAACCTTAAACAATGTATAACTCTAATATTAATACCTTACGTAAAACAATGTACATCTCCAATGCTAATACATGTTGAAAATAGAATTGGTATTTACTGATTTGAACATAATTAGTGACTTGCCTATACATGATTAATGAATTATCTGAACACTTTGTGTTTTTTTTTCCTGTATTAACAAAACCCCACAAAAAAATTGTCGTTTTTTTCTCCGTTTTTTATATAGCACTATGATACTCGATGGAAAGATAAGAAAACGCTCGTTAATTTGGTGTAATTTTTTTTAAATCTCGTATATAAAATATATTAACGTTTAAAAATTATGGGAGGAATCATGAAAGAGAAAAATTCAATTTTGAATGCCATGCATGATTTATTGCTTTCCGTTATATAATAGATACTCCCCTTTAAACTAAACCTAGTTTAAGATGGTCTTCAACAATCTTCAAAATCTGGATTGTCATCTCAATAGTGTTGGTTCATCATCCTCCTTCGGATCAGGTCTAAATCTTTGTCCTCCCACTTTGGAAATTAGTTAATATATTATCCAAGTTCGTTGCATGTTCATTGCACATAACACATGTAACATATAGTCTAAATGAGTAGTGTTCATTATACATGATAAATTTTGTAGTGTGCTTCTTTTGATCGACTTCACTTCTCATTGCTGGTTCCACTACTTCCCAAATTTCATGGACGCTATGATTGCCCTAATCATATAGTCTAAATGAGTAATTCGGGAAAATGAGAAACAGACATTGAAAACTAATTGACATTCCTCCTCCGTTCGTGCTACACTTTCATTATTCTTTACTGACCCCTCAGACGTTTTCTGTGTTTTTTGGTGTACCAATCCTAATGAAAATACTCTTCCCAAGGTACTGAAATGATTTTACCTAGGGTTGTTCTAAATACACCCATTCTATTTTTCATTTACACCCTACACTACAAAATTAATTGTGTATTAGTTACATTTGACCATTAATAACCAATAAGGTTCATTCTCTCACCTTTTTACCATATAAACTATTTTGAATTGGAACGAGGAATGACTACATAACTACATTGATTTAAAAAAGAGTTTTTTTTATTTATTTTTCAAACTAGTGTACATACAAAAAAATATTTACCATTTTAAGTACTTTTTAAATTATTTACCAAAATAGGTACTTTCTTTTTATCACTTTTATTTTCTTAAAAATTTGTTTGTTTATCTCATAATCTAATTGGATAAAAACTAAATTAATAATACGTAAATTAAACATAGTATTTGTAAATTATTGTAGTTTTTTATCTTAATGATAGTATTTTTAATTTAATAGAACTAGATGTTAATGTAAAATTAAAATTTTATATTTTTGTACCTAAACAACTATATTCAAATTGATTCGTCAATTCATCATTTGATCGACGAATATAACTATTGTTCTTTAACTAGTACATTATTTTATTAACAAATAAAAATATGTAGTATGTAAACAAAATTTAATGAAAATATAACGTAATATTACTTATATAAGACTTTTTTTATAAATAAACTTATATACATACAAATATTTAAAATTCTAAAAACCACGAGGTATCTTTATTACAGATTAAAAGCTGAGATATATTATTAAATAGCACAGTTGCATTAATAAAAATGTGTTTTAAGCCGTAATAGTATAATACGCTTAAAATCTAATGTTTAGTAAATAATAAAAAAATAACTTAGTAAATAAAAAAAATCATCCTTTTGTATTAATATGATTAAAAAACTAATGTTCTAATTAAAAACTAAAGTTCTAGTAAATAATATTCTTAAAAAATAAATAAAGGAGTATGGGTAATTAGTGTTATGTAATATATAATAAATGGATTATTCTTAATACACCCACTTTATTTTCCATTTACACCCTACACTACAAAATTAATTGTGTATTAATTACATTTGACCATTAATAACCAATAAGGTTTATTCTCTCACCATTTTACCATTTAAAACTATTTTGGATTGGAAGGAGGAATGACTACATAATTACATTGATTTAAAAAGATGTTTTGTTTAACTAGTGTACTTACAAAAATTATTTACCTTTTTGGGTGCGTTTCAAAATATTTACCAAAATGGGTACTTTCGTTTTATCTCTTTTATTTTCTTAAAAATTTGTTTGTCTGTCTCATAATCTAATTGGATAAAGGCTAAATTAATAATACCAAAATTAAACATAGTATTTGTAAATTATTATAATTTTTTATCTTAATGATACTATTTTTATTTAATAGAATTAGAAGTTAATGTAAAATAAAATTTTTATATTTTTATACCTAAACAACTATATTCAAATCAAAGTATTTCATGATTCAAAGTTAAATCAACGATAAAAAAACTTTTTGAAAAATACAAACTTTAATTCTTTACAGGAAATTGATTCGTCAATTCATCATTCGATCGACGAATATAACTATTGTTCTTTAACTCGTACCTTATTTTATTAACAATTAAAAATATGTATATATAAAAACAAAATTTAATGAAAATATAACGGAATATTATTTATATAAGATTTTTTTTTTTATAAATAAACCTATAAATATACAAATAATTAAAATTCTAAAAACCATGAGGTATCTTTATTACTGATTAAAAGCTGATATATATTATTAAAAAGCACAATTACATTAATAAAAAAATGTTTTTAAGCCGTAATTGTATAATGAGTAATGTTTTAGTAAATAATACGCTTAAAATCTAATGTTTAAAGTTACTAAATAATAAATAAATAACTTAGTAAAATACAAAAGAAAAATGCTTTGGTATTAATACGCTTAAACAACTAATGTTCTAACTAAAGACTAAGGTTCTAGTAAATAATATGCTTAAAAAATAAATAAAAGAGTATGGGTTATTCGTGTTATGTAATATATAATAAATGATTATAAATGTCACAATAAATGATTACCTGTATTCGTTTCTCTCTTCGAAAAAAAGTAATAACAAAAAGTAGAAAAATAAAAAAAAAATCTTATTGATTGTACTATAAATAATAAAAAAAAGTTTGTTTTCTTATCGGCTGGTTCTAACCCCTTGTTTTCCTCCTCTCTTCATTCATATTTAACTAAATATTAAAAAACAATATTTGGTAAAATGCAAGATCACACACATACAATACTTTATCTTAACGTTATGTAATGTGTAGTAAGTTAGAAACTCGTGTATTTACAAGTTGAATAAATAAATATTTAAAAACTTTAAATATTTAAGTACTTAGTGATGAAGATTTGGGAATTATAAACTATAAGTTAAGATAAGGTATGATTGATACTATAATTTAATTTAATTTAATTTATTTTGTATTTTGTTTTATTAAGAGAGGGAAAATACATTTTTGTTCACAGACGTGTCACACGTGACGGATCCAGCTATTTATTTATTAGGTACCGATTACCAAAATGAGCATTTAAAAGTGTACCCATGTATAGTAGGCATATCACATTGCATGAAGATGTATGTAATAAATTCCCCTTTAAATGAAATGCCATTAGATTCAGATTTAGAGATTCATGAGCATGTCCATTAAATTTAGCACTCCAATGATGTGATTTTATATCCATTAATGCGTGTGCGACAATCCTTACCTAATTTTGCTACTTTTCTACGGTGTATCGCTAATATGTTAGCATCAAAATCTTTGTTTAGGCATGCTGATTGTATTAAAAAAGGTTACTTAAGCTTAGGTTTTTAGTTATTTCCTTAATGAATATGTACTTATGCAACTGGTTATTGTCTCATATATTTATCATGGCCTACTACTTATGAACTAATCGAATCAAGTTTATGTTCTATAAAAAAGTTTGTAAAATCATGAAATTTTACTAAAAGGCTGAAAGGGGTTAAAAGTTTCAGTTAGTCAACTTCTTCATTTTTTTAGCGTAATAGCGCATTTATGTCTTTATAAGAAATATGTAACAATGGACAATAACATTTTACTCGGTCATGTAATAAAAAAGGAGTCATTTAACTCTTGAGCCAAATTTTACTTTATTTAACTCTTGTCACCTCTAATAATTTATTTCTTTTTTCTTAACAAAGCAGGGGGCATCAATTCAACAAAATGGTGCTGGCATTATACCAGAGACAACATTTGGTAGCATGAATTTGCCAAAAGAATCGGCACTAAACCATTTCTGTTTTACACCTTTTCTTCCTGGAAATCTGGAAGAAGAAACAGTCAGAGGCCATTCAAAGTCAAAGGATTATATAAAAAGGCCACCTCACTTACCTTCAACGAGCAGGCAAGAGAAGATCATGCGTTATTTGGAGAAAAAGAAATCAAGGAAATATGAAAAGAAAATAAGTCACAACGCAAGGAAAACATATGCACAGACTCGGCCTCGGGTACGGGTAGGTTTACAAGATGTTCTTAAACTGATGCCTGCTAAAGAAATAAATGTTTAAGGAGACTATTAACGACAAATAACAATAAGAAGGAACCAATGCTATGCATGGATTGCGATAGCATTATTAGTTTTTCTCAGGTTGATGATGGAGTATGTTGGCACCTTGTTAAAGTTATGTTATGTAATAAATTCAGAAATGGGCAGATTTACTATGATGCATCATTCTATGTGTATATACCATATACTAGAGATGAATATTCTACCTATTATGGGTAGATTATACTATTTCGAAAACGAACTAATAGATCTATATGGAAAGACTATTTCAATATCTACAAATGTTATTGCATCTGTTTTGGTGGCTTGTACAACTCTTTCTTACAATACTATTGAACAAAACCATTGATCACTTCTCTCTCTATCTCTCAAGTTCACTCTCTGGTTATCCCTTTTGGTCGCTTTTCTCTTTCCCTCTCTTTCAGGTTCACTCTTTGCCAATGTCATCTCCTTTTTCCTTCATCTTGAGGCCGGATTAGAGATTAGGTTGTTTTCTAGAGAGAGAAACAAAAAATATGGTTGTTGAACCAATCTTGCCTGAGGTTCCGCTCGACTATGTTGGTGGTGGGTTGCTTTTAATTTGTCTTAAACCATTCTCTGTTTTCCGTACTCACTTCCTTGCGACGTTCATGGCTCCATCGCCTGCGAACAGGTAGGCATGCAACCTCTTATTTGTTGACAAAGAAAGGGAAACATAGAAGGGGGCTGCAGGATTTCTAGATAGGGGGTTTTCCTGGCTGTTGCCAACGGCTCTGGCCATGACTGGCCACGGTGGACAGGGGCTGCTGTCACATCTTTCGTAGGCGAAAACACTGGATGTATCGTCGAAAGGTTTTCAAGCACAATGTTTGAGCAAACATATAAGAAACCACTGAAGTTGATACCAAATAGATAATTGTTTTACAAAACATAAATGTAAATGGTCTTAAAACCGGTGGAGTACCAAGTAAAACACACATTAATGATTAAATATTGAAGAAAGACCCCACAAAAGATGGTATCACGTAGTGCATGCCCAAACCGATTCTCAAGTCCCATAGTTTGTGCAAGTCAATTACCTTAAAAACATGTATAAAAAGATTTGTCAACATAAAGCTGGTGAGTTCACAAGTTTAAATATACGCAAAGGAAATCCACATGTGTCACACCCCGCCAAGGCGGAAACATGGGATGTAACTCGAAAGGTTTTTAAGCACAAGATTCAAGCAAACAACTAAATAAAACATAAGCTTTGATTTCAGCTTGTCAAAAGTTACAATTCGAGAATTCATTGTTTTTGGAAATCTAAGGATTTTATATCCAAACTTTGTAAGACTTGAAAGTACAAAAAAAATCCCCCGCAAAAGTAATGTCGTATAACGCATGCTTGAATCCCAGGTTCCATTCATGAAAATCTATTACCTAAAAAAAAACATGCATAAAAGGTTTTGTCAACATAAAGTGTGTGAGTTCACAAGATTTGTGACTCATTGTAAGTTGTTCATGTATGTTTGTTCGGGAAAATCCCGTGAGTTGTCTATGAAACTGGTAACTTATATGTGGAAACCATGATTTGTCCTGTATGAATGACGTGCACGCAATACGCATATATTTTCAATGGATTTTAACACACGTTCGGTTTTAATATTTATAAAAATGGTTTAAACCTTAACATTAAAACACACACAAAAAGGCAAGTGTACCCTATCATATATGTAGTAAGCTGAGATAAGAACCAGATATCGATCCATGGACGCGAGCGGACTCAATAGTACTTAAACTCTATCCCCGATTTACAAGTAAGAAATGATAGTTGAAGTTTGTTTAAAATAAATTAATTCTAAAACACTTAATTAACATATGTAAGACTCCAAATACAAAATATAACTATAAAGACAATATAATACCAATCCTAGCATGTCATCTACATATCATGTGATACAAAGGCGTGTGATCAACATTCCCATTTTCAGACAATTAGTATCCCTTTCGGGAATCCTAACATGACAACTATACGGAAAGCTAACAAGATAAACACACGTTAACTACCTCAAATTATTCATTAGCGAGCAGCTGATATGATCTCATGCAAATCTTCTAAAGATAAGTTAGTCATTCGTTAAGAGTTTTCTGACCTCACTAGTCAAGGAAAGCAATACCGAATACACAACACAACCACCGAGACTAGCATAAAGTAGAGCATTTCACAACCTATTATGTTTTACCAACTTTGAACATAAATCTACTAAGATCTCCATTTTAACCAAAATAACTAGCAAAGATCATCAACTGTGTCAAAGATCGGTAACAACACCATTAAGCTTTTTAAACATTTTTACGTGCCGATTAGCATTTCAATCATTATTCGACTGACTTTAACCGAACCAATACCCAGTTACAGTTTCATGGTGTAAACTTATTAACAAGTTAACTAGTCTACTACCGATCGATTAAACGGACGGTTTTTCAACCTGTATTCGACTAAGACAAACGATAATCATCAAACTTGTTCAAACGTGAATACAAATCCAACAACAATGAAACAAGGTTGCACTATGATCATCAAGATTCAATATGAAAAACACCAATGTGATACAAAACATGATTAAAACATACAAACGATTTTTTTTACTACTAAAGATTACTAGTTATTATCTGTAGGCTACAATCTAATACATAAACATCACATTCAAGCTAAAACATTCATATTTGAACAACTTATAAGTTTATAGATCAAACTATAAAACTTGAATGTGAAGGATTGGATGATGATAGATGATCCGGATTGATTCCCGAGCTTGTTAAGCGGCTTCTTAGCAGCTCTTTTGGTCCAGAAATCGCCTCAGGTCGCACAGAAAAATACCCAACAACTGTTTAGTAGCTTCTGCTATGTATGTAAGAAAGTCTCGAAGACCCGCACGGTGCACTTTTTCTTTTTGATGTGACAGGCAATTGGGCAAGTGGCTACTGGTCTCTCAAAATATCTTAGGTCTCGCACGGGCATGCATAAATCATGCACGGTCATGCTAAAAAGGGGTTTTGGAGGATCATGGTTGCACGTGTAGCTACATTAGCAGTGCAACTGAGAAACGTGGGTCGTACGGGCACCCGCACGGTAGTGATGATCTTGTTCCCGAGAACATTTGCTGCACGTGGGCTTGCACTGGCAGTGCAGCCTCTGTTGCCGAGTAAATGTGGGTCTGCACGGTCGTGCACAGGTCTTGCACGGCCGTGCAATTGTGTCAGTGTCTTCGACTTTGTGCTGGAAATGTCTGTTCAGTCCAAATTCTTCGACTTTGTCTTCAAGGTGTCGTTTAAGACCTGCAATAACAACACAAAGCGATTAAGTACCGAATTCGTGCAATTATGGTCGAAAACGAGAATCTGGGAGTTTAATCCGGGATTTATATATGTATATTTTAACGTAAATCAAACCTCCACACACTTGAACTTTGCTTGTCCTCAAGCAAACGACTAAATAGAAATAAACTAAAAACTCGCCAAATAGCAACTAGAAGGCGACGATTCACTTCCGATCAACATAGCACGCAAACCTGTACACGACTCACAATGTTCACACACACTCGGTTTTATTTATGATACATACGTGTAATGTGTATGTGTAAATCACTCCATTGCCAAGACAATAAATCGTGCAATATCATAAGCTTGTCAAAATATCTAATCTTCACCAACTAACGTGTGAAAAAGCACAAATCAAGAGGTCTTATAAGGGTTCTAATGTTAGGCAAAGGTAAGGGTGCAGAATGGATGTTTATAGTGACGAATCGGCTAAAACTCGGCGGTTAAGTCTAACTAAATAGAAACAGACATAACTATACAAAACACACGCGAATATAGGCGATTTTTATTCAAATCGAGCTAAACATAGAAATTCTAACTTTATAGCCCTAAAAACTGCTCGAAACACTACTAATTCACCTATCTTAGGTGTTCTATTTTTCTGGATTTTTAACACATATATATATATATATATGATATAACTGATAACTAAAACACAAAATACAATCAACACACGGGCACTAGATATATAAAACTGAACACGAACTATTTAAAACACATAAACGAGTTAAACATTAACCTAAACCGAGTTTTAACACAAAAGGTTTAAAAGAAAAAGGCCAATATTTGGTTAAGTGGTGAATAGGTGTGGTAAATAAGAAAAACATGGATTAGGCTCAACATGGTTAACTAGGGGATAACATTTGGGTGCGGGAAACAGATAGAATGAAAAAGAAAAGGCTAAATCAAAAGGGTATCCTAAATGCCTCAATCATTTTATACAATCTCACACGAATCTGATCTAAACAAGCATGCTAATGACAAGTTCTAAATTGCACAAAACATCCGGCTCACTCGATAAGCATTGTCAAAGAAATGAAATCAATACTAATAGGCTGAAATCAGTACGAATCTAACATGCTAGTATCACGTCTGTTTGTTGCGCCCCAAGTTATCTTATCTAAAATTGGTTAGGCTTGATGTTTATATAAATATGTATACATATATGTACTCATAATGTTTTTTTTATTTTTTTATTTTTTATATATATGTATATACACAAGAGGACAAACAAGAACACGATATAATCCCTCCCCACACTTAAACGTCACATTGTCCCTCAATGTGAAAATAGAAAGCGTTTATGAATTAGCTAACTATTGTGTGAAAAAGGAGAATAATACTCCCCTAGTGTCGAAGAAAATATCCGGACAAAAAACGGCATGGAGCATCCACAAAGGTGCTCGCCAGTTTCCTGCATAGTCAACATTCTTGACACAACAAACACATCAAACCCATTCATCATCATCCAAAACATAAATAAACTAAATTAATGTACTCAAATGAAATAAATAAAATACAAGTTCAAACCAAAGATGTCTTGGGTGCAAGCACCCGAAATAAAGTACTGAATACAAAGCAAATAAAGTAAATAAACTATGAAGCTGCAATGCAGTCAAGGCGGCTACTGATCGCCCCCGTCCCCCGTGATGAGTGTCGGACCCGCCTGGCTGGTCGCCAGGTGGAGGCCCGAATAGGAACTGGGGTGGGTTACCGAAGTAACCCGGGTGAGCCCGCACAAGTCCGCCAAAAATAAACTCAAATCCCCTGTGCATCTCCTGTC
>JAUTDX010002964.1:0-52198 GCA_030844895.1 Ambrosia x helenae
TCACCAATTCTTGGGTAGAATGGTGAATCTTCTGCAGTCCCATCTTTAAAGCCTAAACCGCTGTTGTGACATCCAGGTTCGGATGTCAAGTGCTTCTTTCCCAAACCTAGTAATGAATTCTCTTAGTGATTCCCCTGTGGTTGAGTCACCCTGTATAGATCACTTGTCAAACGTTCGAACGTTCGACTACAAGAAAACTGATTATTAAACATGTTAATTAAATATGCAAAAGAAGTAATAGAATAGGGAGGAACACTAAGGAGCCATTTCAGGCTGGACCAGTGAGAGTTGAACCAAAATCCCTGCATAAAGCATGCTTCTTTCAAGTTGGTAGGGATTGGATTTATTTCCATCCTTTCCCTATATTGAGCCACGTGCTCCTCAGGATCAGTTGATCCATCGTAGAGCTTCATGCTGGAGTTTGAAACCGCTTGGGATCTCTACATCACATATTGGAGGTGCGAATCTTGACACACGATGGCATGCTGAGGATACCTCCAGGATAGGTTGAACTACCCAGGCACACTCGATACCATATCTTTGATCTTCTGAAGCTCCCTTGCTAGTTGAGGGCTTATTCCTGTATCCTAAAAGAAGCAACATCATTAGCAGCAATAGTACTGGAACTTAAATTGTTACCGTTGTTGTTACATCCTTGGGATGGCACAGGTGCATATCCTGCATCCCTGGTAGTTGCCATCCTGGAGTGTATTAGTCGTTTCAGGAGCAGAGAACCTAGTGTTCATGGGGATAAAAATCTCCTTGATGAACACCCCCAGAGATGCCAGAAGTGAAATCTAACACCCTTGGTTGTAACGGTGTCCCCATTTCTTCACTTGGTCTCTTTGAAGATGTCTTGAGGGATTGTGTCCTCTCTCATTAGCATTCTGTTGGTCTCCTGCTGTGCTTGCATTTGATCCTTTACCATTGAAACATAGATAGGATCTCATCATTCGAAACTAGAACAGGAGAAAATCCAGATGCCCCCAATGCTGGCCTAGGTGAAATTTGAGAGGTAGCACTCTTTGAGAATGCAATTGGAGGTGGTAATGTAGTATTTCTGGTAGAAGTTGATGAAGGCATGGATGAGGAAACATTTTTCTGGGAAGACGACATAGTTGTCAAGTTTTGTAAATGAAAAAAGTTTTTAACAAAGTTTTTTTGTTAAAATAGCACCACTTGCCCCATGGTGGGCGCCAAATTGTTTTGGTCAAAAATTACCTAGTAGAAATAATCTTGTATTCCAAATTAGAAATTGTGAGGTAGTGTGCTAAGAATGTGAATTTACTATTAAAACTAGTTCAATTCTGAAAATGTTTGATTAGGATGCAAAAAGAAGTAAATTAGTGACAACTATGCTCGGGATGGCTTAGGTTTTCTTCGGGATGGACAGTTATATCCTCGGGATGGAACTGTTTATAATGAACGAATAAATGAGTAAAATACGAAGAACAACACTTGATGTACGAGGAAAGCCCTTGATCAATAGTAGATCGTCGGCATAAAACCTCGGGAGGAGACTAGGCCCCTGCCTTGTTTTGTTAATATTGATTTGGTAAAAAAAATACAACTTTGGATGAGTATGTGGACGAGTGTACTAAGATTACAATGATTGTGTAAGTGTCTAAGTATTAGTGTGCAGCTATATTGTAAGCAAGGTGTATGTAAGTGTCCTATACTCGTCCCATACTCCCATTTATATAATACATGAGAATTAACTAAGGAATCCCATGAGATCCGCTAAGTAGTTAAAGTCTTTGAAGTCTTTAGATGACCGTTGTGGCAGTTTCAACTTTGCTTAATGTAGTTCCAGCTGTTTCCATATCTTTCGCCTGTACTTAATGAGCATCGGTTACAACTTTGACCTCATCTTCGTCTTTGGACTATGGCTTCGTATGAGTTACACTTTGAATTTTCTCTTGAGGGTTATAATATAGACGTTGCTAGGCATTAATCCATATTATAGCTTAGTTGTACCTGCATTTGCGAATATGAAAGATATTTTGTTAGTCCATCTTCAGGATGTGCACATGTTGATTTATAGTTGCATCCTGAAGTCAGCAAAGTCCTTTAGCATCCTCAGGATGCAATATCAGGGATATGAGGTAAAATCATATTGAGGATTTTCACCCACAACGATAACCCATCCTAATCGAAAGTCCACTCCCACATACGAACCATACAAGCATAAACCATACGCTAGACCTGATAATAAAAAGGTCAATGTGGTAGAGGATGACGATGTGGATGAATGTCCTAAGTTATCAGATTACTATTTTTCTGTGGATGTAACAGGATTGATGTTATGCCATGAAGGATCTTGGGGACAAAGCAGATGGCCAAAGAAAGATAACAAGACAGGATGGAAGGACAAATCAAAATGGTGTGCCTTCCACGAATATTTCGGTCACATCACTGAAGATTGTATCGCCTTGTGAAAGGAGATTGCATATCTTCTGAGCAAAGGTCACCTTAAAGATCTCCTGGACAAAAAGAAACCAAGGGCTCAGGATGGCACCAACATCCCAGAAAGAGCAGCATCCCACCTAAGGATGCTGGCATTATTAACTTTATTTCAGGTAGATTAGACATTTATGGAACCTCATATTCAGCTGCTAAAAGACACGCGAGGGAAACAAAGTCAGAAAAAAGGAGAAAGACCTACGAAGACAACCATCCTGACAACCTCTAAAGTGATCATCTTTAAAGAAGAAGACCGGGAGAGCATTCTTGACCCTCATCATGACGGTTTAGTCATTACTTTATATATTGCTAATCACTTGTTCGCAGGATTCTTGTAGATGGAGGAAGCTCGGTGAATATCATCCAGCTTGATGCTCTCAAAAGATGAACATCCCGGAGACTGAAATAGTTTCCAGATCATCAGTCTGGGTGGGCTTCAGTGGAGAAACTAAGAGCACAGTGGTGACATCAAACTACCGGTATATGTAGAAGGAGTGAATTCTATCCAGAGATTCTGTGTGATAGATTCCCTATCCTGCTATAATGTCATCCTGGGGAGACTCTGGATACATGACATGAAGGCAGTACCGTCAACATATCACCAGTGTGTGAATTTACCTACACCTTGGGGAGTTGTGAAAGTCAACAGCGATCAATAGGAAGCCAAGGATTGCTATACTACATCAATGAAGGCTTCATCCGACAAGCATAGCATTCACAGAAGGATGCACAGTGCTATCCTCAGGATGTTAAATCACATCCTGACCAGGATATAAAAGCCGTCTGCCTCGACGACAATAACAAGGATATCACTGTGCAAATTTGTAAGAATATCCCTCATGATATTGAATAATCACTAATTTCATTTCTTAAATGCAGGATGTCTACTTTTGTATGAAGCATGAAGATATGACTGGCATCTCTAAGGATGTCATTACCCACAAACTTGGGATTGATAAGATCTTCAAAACCATTCAACAAAAAAGAAGAAAGTTTGCTCCAGAAAGAAACATCATCATACAAGAAGAAGTGGACAAGCTGCTCAAATCCAAAATGATAAGGGAAGTAAAATTCCCAAGATGGCTAGCAAATGTAGTGGTAGTTCAAAAGAAAAATGGGAAATGGAGAGTGTGTGTAGACTATACAGACCTCAACAAGGCCTATCCTAAGGACCCATTCCCATTGCACACATAGATTCGATGGTGGATGCTACAGTACGCCACAAGATGCTGACATTCATGGATGCATCCTCAAGATTCCCAACAAATACAGATGGAACCAGATGACCAAGAGGATACAACATTCATGACATCATCAGGTATATATTGTTATATAGCTATGTTGTTCGGACTAAAAAATGCAGGTGCCACCTACCAAAGGCTAGTGAACATGATGTTCAAGGAAAAAAATTGGGGACACGATGGAGGTCTACATTGACGACATGGTAGTAAAATCCAAGAAAGCAGAGAATCATCTTCAGGATCTCAAAGAAGCCTTTGACATCCTGGATGCCTACAATATGAAGTTAAACCCAGCAAAATGCCAATTTGGAGTTGGAGCTGGAAAGTTTCTTGGATACATGGCAACAAAAAAAGGGATAGAAGCTAGTCCTGAACAAATAAAGGCCATCCTTGATCTCAAATCCCCAAGAAACATCAAGGATGTACAAAGGCTAACTGGCAAGATAGCAGCCTTGAATAGATTCATCTCGAAATCCTCAGAGAAATGCAAGGAGTTCTACGACATCCTGAAGAAGAATAGTAAATTCGACTAGGGACAGAGACATGAGGAAGCATTATAGAAGCTAAAGGATTATCTTGCAGCAGCTCCACTCCTGATGAAACCTGAGAACCTCTCAAGCTATATCTTGCAGTTTCTGGGAATGCAATAAGTGCTGTCTTAGTAAAAGACTTTGAAGGGCAACAACATCCTGTCTATTATGTAAGTAAAACTCTACTAGAAGCTGAAACCAGGTATTCACATCTCGAAAAACTTATTTAATAATGGCTTCTACCAAGTTAAGACACTATTTTGAAACACATAAAATATATGTTCAAACTAATTATCCCATTAAAAATGTATTTAGAAAACCTAAAATGTCTGGAAGAATGGCAAAATGGTCAGTTAAATTAAGTGCTTTTGACTTGGAATATGAGCCTAGAAATGCAATCAAATCACAGGCTCTAGCAGACTTTGTGGCTGATTTCAGTAGTGACATCCTGGGTGAAGTAGAGTCTGAAGTTCAACAACTAAATGAAAATTTAGAAAAATGGACTCTATACACTAAAATCGCCACAAGGGGACAAAATACCCCATGCTATTAGATGTGCATTTTAGACAACCAATAATGAGGCAGAGTATGAAGCTCATATCCCTGGTGTAGCATCCTCAGGATGCTGAAGGGCTCAACTGACTTCAGGATGTAACTATATTTCAACATCTGCACATCCTGAGAATGGACTAACGAATTACCTTTTTATATATGATTGCAGGTACGACTAAGTTATAATATGGATACATAAGTACTCTCCAACGTCTATATTATAACACTCAGTCAAAGGAGTCAAAGATTGAATAGTAACTCATACAAGCCAAAGTCTAAGATCGAAGATGGAGTCAAAGTTGTAACCGATATACATTAAATATCGGCGAAGAATAAGGAAACAGCTGGTACAACGATTAGCTGAGGAGAAACTGTTACAAACGGTCACCTAAAGACTTTAAACAACTTAACTACATAGCGGATCATACGGGATTCTTCATTTACTTTCTTGTATTATATAAATGGGAATGATGGACGAGTATAGGACACACATTGCTTTCACTAGAACTATACACACACACTCAACAGCTTAGAACACTCACAAATAATCGTAATCTTAGAACACTCATCCACTCATTCATCCAAAGTTATAATTCTTTTTACCATATTAATATTAACAAACAGTGCAGGGGCCTAGTCTCCTCCTGAGGTTTTATGCCGGCGATCTACAATTGATCAAGGGCTTTCCTCGTAGATCGAGTGTTATTCTTTGTGTTTTAATACTTTATATCCTTATTCCTTGAATCTGCCAACAGTTACATCCTCGGGACATAACTGTCCAGCCCGAATCATACCGTTGTCATCCCAAGCGTAGTTGTCATACATTTATTTCTTTAGCATCCTGATTAACTATTTTCAGAATATAATTTGATTATAAAACTTGATTCACATTTATAGCACTCTACCTCACAATTTCTAATTTGGAAAACAAGATTATTTTTACTTAATGATTTTTGACCAAAACAAATAGCATTTCCAGAAACGGCAATATATAACGATAGGGTTTCACCATCATCAAGTTTCATCAAGAGTGCAGCTGCTGCTAGATATTCTTTCAATTTTTGTAATGCTTCCTCGTGCACGTGTCCCCACTCGAATCTTTTATTCTTCTTCAGGATGTCGTAGAATTCCTTACACTTTTCTGAGGATTTCAAGATGAACCTATTTAAGGCTGCTATCCTGCCAGTCAATCTTTGCACATCCTTGATATTTGTTGGGGATTTGAGATCTAGGATGGCTTTGATTTGTTCTGGGTTGGCTTCTATACCCCTCTTGGTTACCAAGTATCCAAGAAACTTGCTAGCACCTACCCCAAAGTGACATTTGCCTGGATTCAACTTCATGTTGTATACATCCAGGATGTTGAATGCCTCTTTATGATATTGAAGATGATCCTTTGCCCTTTTGGACTTGACCACCATATCACCGATGTATACTTCCATATTGTCCCCAATCTTGTCTTTAAACATCATCTTCACCAATCTTAATTTGCTGCACCTGCATTTCTTAGTCCAAATGGCATTGCAATATAACAATAGATACCTGAAGGAGTCATGAACATAGTATCCTGGTCATCTGGTTCCATTTGGATTTGTTGAAATCCTGAGATGCATCCATGAACGTTAACATTTTATGTCCTGCTATGGCATCTACCATTGAGTCGATGTGTGGGAGAGGGAATGGATCTTTAGGACAAGCTTTGTTGAGATCTGTGTAATCTACACATACTCTCCACTTCCCATTCTTCTTTTGCACCACAACTACGTTAGCCAACCATTTTGGGAATTTGACTTCCCTTATCATCCTGGACTTCAATAATCTATCTACCTCTTCTTGAATAATAGTGTTTCTTTCAGGTGCAAACTTCCTTCACTTTTGTTGTACAAGCTTGAAACTTTTATCTATTCCAAGTTTATGTGTAATGATATCCTTGGAAATACCTGTCATATCCTCATGTTTCCATGCGAATATCTACATCCTGCATTCAAAAACGAGATTAAATGGTGTTCTATATCTTTAGGAACGTTTGTACCTATTTGCACTGTGATGTGCTGACTTTCTTCGTCGATGCACACTGCCTTTACATCCTGATCGGTACATCCTTTGTCATCCTTCAGGATATCACGTGCATCCTACTATAATTGCTATGCTTGTCATGATTGGGATGATGCCTTCATTGATGAAGTGTAGCACTCTTTGTCTTCATGTTGATCACTGTTTACCTTAACAACTCCCTAAGGAGTGGGTAACTTGACACAGTGATAATATGTTGAGGGGACTACCTTCATGTTATGTATCCATGGCCTACCTAGGATAACGTTATTGCAGGATAAAGAATCTATAACAGAAAATCTTTACCCCTTCGACATATATAAGCAGCTTGATTTCCCCAATTGTACTCTTGGTTTCTCCACTGAAACCAACCAGGATGGATGATTTGGAAACTATCTCAGTTTCAGGAATGTTCATTCTTTTTAGTGCTTCCAATTGGATTATGTTCACTGAGCTCCCTCCATCCACTAATATCCTGCGAACAAAATGGATAGCAATATATAAAGTAATTACCAAACCATCATGATGTGGATCTAGGTTGTTTTCTTGATCATCCTCTTTAAAACTGATCATCCTTGCATTTGTAAGCATCATGGTCTTTGTAGGTTTCTCTCCCTTCTTGGACTTGGTTTCTCTAGCATGTCTCTTTGCTGCTGAGCAGGATATGCCACATATATCCAAGCCACCAGAGATGAAGTTAATGATGTTAGCATCTCTAGGAGGAGAGGCTGCTCTTTCCGGGATGGTAGTGTCATCTTGAATCTTAGCCTTCTTTTTTCCTAGAAGATCCTTAAGATGTCCTTTGCTATCTCTTTCTCAAGGCGATTCAATCTTCAGTCACATGACCAAAATCTTCATGGAAATGACACCATTTGGACTTGTCTTTCCATCTTGCTTTATTGTTTTTCCTTGGCCATCTTGCTTTTTCACCGAGATCCTTCATAGCATACATAAGACCTATTACATCCACAGAAAAACAATAATATGATAACTTAGGGCAATCCTGTAACAACCCGGTTTAGACCCCAAAAATTTTCACGTTTTAGTACCGAATCATAATAAATAGTTAACTAAATTAATATTAATTGAGCTGATAATATCCGGAATTAAAAAACCGAACTAATAATTATAAGCAATATTATTAGTATATGTGTTTGAGACCGAGTTATTATGCAATAACGAACCCGAACCCGCACCCGATCGAAACGGGTGAGTCACCAAGAGGAGGACACTTGTCCTCCTCCTCTTGATGACACACAACCCTCCCTTACTTGATAAAAACACCCACACACACAACCTGTGTGTTTATTAGACACACATCACACACACACACATGTTAGAGTCAGAGAGCAGAAGGATGGAGATATTCGGCCACCGCCTATGGCAGAGCTCCGACCGGCGACACCCGAAACGCAACCCCACACCCTCTTCCACCTACTGATCTCTAAACACACGCACCCACAACCCACTTTATTCATAATCGGATCTAGAGAGAGAGAGCACCAGACAGAGGAGAGAGAGAAAGACCGATGAAGTTGATGATTATTGAAGGAGATGGCGGCGCTGGGCTAGGGTTCGATGGTGATGTTAATGTTGAGGTTATTGATAGTCTTCGATGGTCAGGGAAGATCTACCGCCACTGTTTGGGTTTGGATAGCTGATAATAACAGTATTATTATATCAATAGTGATGATGGTGATATTATATCAAGATAGGTAAAAGGCTTATAGTGAATATTGTAAGTCAATGGTGGCCATGAATGTTAGAATAATGATTATAGTTCCGAGTAAGGGATTCTTGATTTGTGTAAACCTGAAGATAGTGGCTGAGATTATGGTGGCGCTTAGGAAGGGTCACAGTGGTGATGATAACAGTGACGGTGATGGTTGATGAGGGTGGTGGTTCACAGCAGCGGCGGCGGCGGCGACTTAGTCACCGGTTGTCATCGATCACAGGAGACAGTGGTTGGTGATGTATAATAGCTTTAGTTACAGGTGGTTATGGTGATGGTTCGGTAAAGGTAGTTTAGGTGGTGTTGGGTTAATCAAGTCAAGGAGCCGGTCAGAAGTTCGGGTTAGGAGCGAGTCAAGGAGGTGAGTCAACAAAACAGGCCAGTCAACCAGAAGTCAAAGTCAACTTCTGGTCAACCGAGCTCACTCTGGTCAACAGGAACTAGGTCCAAGCATAAGGTATAACCGCCCTACGAACTCATTGTTATAATATTAACATTATATAACTTGGTGTGTGGGACTTGACGAGCTTGTAACGAGCCTGTACCAAATCATGAATGGACCGAACATTAGTGTATATCCTAAACTTGACATATTGAGATGGACATTATAGCATAAGACTTAAGCATTGGACTATAGATTCGAACATTAGTTCGCGGACATTTGGAATTAAAGCGTTAGGACTTGACAACTTGAGCATTGATACATAAACTCGGACATAGAGATTGAGGATCGATGTTACCTAGTAGCGATTAATGTATGACCAAAACATTGAATAGACACTACCTCGACACTTTAGTTATTAAGATATAAGACATGAATTCGACTAGAATAACCTATGATATGATATATGCGTGTACATACAAGATGGAACTAAACGATAATGGCGATCTTTGGACGATTGAGACTTGAGACTCGAACATCATACCGAGACATAGGATTTGGATATAAATATAACGATTAGAGACTTGGACTTAGGACTTGAAAACATGAGACGAGACATAAGGATAATAGTATGCGACACTCGACATAAGTATGGACATAGTTATAATTACTAGTTATCAAGTACAAGTGGATAGGTTGTGGATTATCGGAACCCAAACATAAACATGAAACTATAATAAATAGAAACCATACGCTCGAGCTCGTCCCCACGTGTAACCGTTACAAATAAAACCAAGACTAATAATGTTTGTCGACTTAGGATTTGATCAGGAGAATACCCGTACAAGATATCAGACGCTTCGGTTATTATAAACTGTTCGTGTGCATTAATGCCAGGTGAGTTTGGTGTCCATTCCCCTCTTTTACTTTTATTAAACGTTTTGGGTGAGAGCGCATGTTTCCATTTGACAACCAATGAGAAACCAGTATGATGTGACAAGGTACTCCCGATACCATTCACACTCATCAACCGAAGGGAATTGGGCCACTTAATATGTGGGTAGTACTACTTGGGGAAACCCCCACACACAGTGGATCCGGAAGCCCGGAGAACCCTCCACTGAGATTTGTGACACGTATTATGCCAAGGAATCCATAATGGGAGTATATGGATTCAGTGTCAGGTTTGAGGTGTGGCTTGTACATCACCAGTGCAACCATGTGTTGAACCGTATTAACTTGTAAACTTGTTTTGGAATGATAAACCGTTTTTGTGGAAAACTACATAAAACTTACTTTCAAACCAGTTTAACGCACACACGGACTCACCAACATATTTGTTGACCCAAACCTATTTTTAAGCATGTGTTCAGGTACCACTTCTGGATTGGAATCGAGAAACGAGGTATATATATATATATATATATGTGTGAGCTCAGGGAATGTGTAGACAATTTGGAAGAGCTACATGACTCAGGGATTATGCTACGTGAGGATTAGAGCTAAGCATCGGTAGAGATCTAGTGAAGTACACATCCGGGAATGCTTCGACGAGTGCCACAATTCGTCCATGCAATAGTTTAGTTTAATTATTATTATTGAGTTGTATTAATTTAGAACTAGAAATTGTATAAATTATTATTATTGAACAATTGTTACTTCCGTTGTGCAAGTTTGATACCAACCTGTATTTCGACCAGGCCACCTTGGTCGGGTTGTGACAAATCCTCATCATCATCATACTCAACCACAGAAACCTTTTTCTTATCATTTTTAGTATAAGGTTTAGGTTTGTAAGGTCCATATGTGGGTGTGGACTTCCGATTTGGATTATTATATCTTGAGAATGCTTCTATCCTCTCCTGAATCTATTTGTCATCCTCAAGATGGATGAATCTCAATGCTCTATTTCTGACTTTATCGAGATTCCTACAGGGGTCATCACCAACTCTTGATAGAATGCTGAATCTTTCTGTAGTCCCATCTTGAAGGATTGAACCACAGTTGCGACATCCAGGTTTGGGATGTCAAGTGATTCCTTCTCAAATTTGGTAATATACTCCCTGAGCGATTCTCCATGTGTCTGTGTTACCCTGTATAGATCACTTGTTAAACGTTCAAAAGTACGACTACATGAAAATTGGTTATTAAACATGTTAATCAAATGAGCAAATGAAGTAATATTGTAGGGAGGAACACTTAGCAGCCATTTTAAGGTTGGACCAGTGAGGGTCGATCTGAAACCTTTACATAAACATGCCTCTTTAAGGTGAGCAGGAATGGGTTTATCTCCATCCTCTCCCTATATTGAGCCACATGTTCTTCAGGATCTGTGGGTCCATCGTAAAGCTTCATACTTGGGGTTTGGAATTTCATAGGGATTTCAGCATCACATATTGGCGGTGCAAATCGGGATATCCTGTGACATGCAGAGGATACTTCAGGGATAGGCTGTACTATTCCTGGTACACTGGACACCATGTCTTTGATCTTCTGGAGTTCCCTTGCCAATTGAGGGTTTATAAATGTATCCTGCATAGAGCCAAAGTCATCAGTAGCAAAAGTATTAGTATTCACGTTGTTACCAGAGTTATATCCTCGAGATGGTTCTGTTGTATATCCTGGATCCTTGGTCGTTGTCATCCTGACTGCTATGGTAGTTTCAGGAGCAGTAGATCCTGAGTTCATGGGGATAAAATCTCCATGATGTTTTCCCCTAGAGATGGAAGAATTGAAGTCCAACGCCCTAGGATGCAAAGGTGTCACCGCATCTTCAACCGGTCTTTTTAAGGACGTTTTGAGAGATTGGATCTCCCTCATCAACATTGGTTAGTTTCCTGTTGCCTCTTCATTTGGTCTTTAACCATTGTAAACATGGATGTCACTTTTTCATTTGACACCAAAACAGGAGGAGTAGAACCAGATGTGCCCATCCTAGGTCTGGGATTAAATTGAGGAGTGGTTCAAGTCACAGAATCAGAACTCTTAGAAAATGCAGTAGGAGGTGGTAATGACACATTTTGAGCAAAAGTTGAGGATGGCATGGATAAAGACATAGATTTTGGGTTTGAAGACATGGTTGAAGAAATTTTCGAAATAAACTGATTAAGAATAAGTTTTAACAAAGATTTTGTTAAAAATAGCACCACTTGCCCCATGGTGGGCGCCAAATTGATTTGGTAAAAAAATTATCAAGTAAAAAACAATTTTGTATTCCAAATTAGAATTGTGAGGTAGAGTGCTAAAAGTGTTTGTTATGTTAGAAAATCAATTATATCTTAAGGATGTCACGTTTAGGATGTAGAAAGAATAAGCTTTGATAACTATGTTTAGGATAACAAAGGAAATGATTAAGACAAACAATTATATCCTCAGGATGGAACTGTCAAAGATGAAATAAAATACATGAACAGAAATGAAATGAGACAATGCAAGAACACTCTATATAAGAGGAAAACCCTTGATCAATGATGATCGATGGTACAAAACCTCGGGAGGAGTCAAAGCCCATGCCTTTGTAGTTTTTATTAATAACAAAAATAACAAGTATAACTTTGGAAATGAAATGGATGAGCTGCTATGATTACAATGATTGTTGTGTGTGTGTGAGAGCTTATAGAATGAAAATAATAACTGAAAATCAAGTGTCCTATACTCGTCCATAACATCCCCATTTATAGAGCAAGTAATTAATAAGAATCCTGAGAAATCCGTAATCCTCGAGACGTTCCTTGACTGTTTCAGCTCAGCTACTGCACAACTTTAAAGTTGAATTAGTTGATACAACCATTACATAACTAATTCCTAGATTCCCGCCTGATATTCACTTCAGGCAATTACGTTTTGACCTTTTCTTCATCCAGGACATCTTTCACACGTTCTCTTCTTCCATTTTCTCCTCTTTTGAATATAGTAGGTTAATAGAGCCGTTAGGAAGATCTACAAGACTTAGTGTCGTCCAAGTTTACATGCATTCATATAAATTCAAGATAATTTGTTAGTCCATCCTCAGGATGTAAACAGGATAATATACAGTTATATCCTAAATCCGGCATAGCCTTTAGTATCCTAAAGATGTCAAATAGTAAATACAAATAAATAATATTCTGAAGATTTCACCACCAACAAGAATGCAATTGGCCAAACACCATTTTCCTTGGTAAGGAAACATCTTCAGGATGCAACTACAAATTTAGAAGCTTTGTTGCAGGATCTTGAAGCAGTAGATGAGCTTAGAGATGCTGCTAAACTAAGGATGGCAGCTTACCAACAAAGGATAGCCAAGGCATATAACAAAAATATAAGGATTCAAAGATTTCAAGTAAGAGATTTAGTTCTAAGAAAAGCTTTCCAGAACAACTAATACAGGTGATGGTAAGCTAGCTCCCAAGTGGGAATGACCATACCTAATTGATTCGAAAGTTGGCAAATGAGCATATTGGCTCTCAACTTTGGAAGGAGAAATTCTCCCAAGATCTTGGAATGCAATTCATTTGAAGTATTATCATATGTGGGGTGCAAAATTGTTTAACTTTATCTTATCTAATTTCAATATTATGATTGTATTTCAACTAAACTTGGTCTAGAAAATAGTCCATCCTAAGAATTTTTCAGAATTATTCTGAAGATGGATCATTGAAGACTAGGAGGTTGACCACCCTCTCCTACGTTAAGGTATCTAATACCTTCCTAAGGTTTGAAGGTTTTCACCTTTCACACGAATTGGGTTTATACACCCCGCCTGTAGCGCATGTTATTCATGTATATCTTCAGGATGGGGGGACCAGTACACTAGGGATGGCAACGGGTCGGGTTTTGCTAATACCATACCCATACCTGAATGTAAAACCCCATCCCATACCCGTCGGTTATTAATCGGGTTTATACCCGTCGGGTATCATGCATACCGCGGGTATTGGGAAGCATATTGTACAGTCCGACAAAGATACTAACTTGCCGGAGAATTCCTCATATACGAATGTAGATTCCGATAAAAAGGGTGAAATAGTTGGTGAACAGGGTAACGCCAGTGACGAGAATAGTAACGGTTTTGAAAACCGTGAACAGGTATCCAACAATACGAACGGTCAAGAAACAGAGAGCAAATGAAAAATCCTAAAAATTTCAAGAATGGAGGTAATGGTAACGGGTAGGGAATGTACAATCACTATCGTGCATAGCTTGGGGTGAGAAAATTAACCTTTTAAATTGCAATGAGAAGACAAGCGAGTATACATCGGGTGGAGGAATCTATTGGAGTTCAAAGGGTGGTGGAATAAATTGTTTCATTTACCATTCAAAAAAAAGAATAAATTGTTTCATTTTGATATATATTTATTCTTTCTTTGATAAAGTATTGTTGAATATTTTATTTTATGAGTGGTTCTGATATATTTTTCTCGAGGGTATGAATAATTAAGTACAAAACAACACACACACACATATACACACACACAGGTATATAATCGTGTAAACGGGTTGGGTATTCGGGTCGGGTATAGCCTAATACCAAACCCGACCCGTACCCGTGAAGAAAAATAAAATGAAACCCATACCCGATCCCATACCCGCCCCAGATGTCTCGGGTTTCGGGTTTTTTTGCCATCCCTACAGTACACGCTATAGTGGCTGACAATTTCATCATCTTTGGAATATACATTGAATCCTCAAGCTTTAGACATTTTTCAATGTCTCTTAAGTATTTGGACTAGTCGCCGGTCATCTTTAGGCTATAACGCCAGTCATCCTTAGGCCTTGTCGCTAGTTACCTTTAGGCTATAACGCCAAAATGGGCTTGACCCAAGTATTAATTTAGGCCTTCTCGCCAGATTATCATCCTTATTTGTTTAATTTCTACAGGTTAAAACTATTCCTAAGTATCTTTGATAAGTTTTCTGGAATTGTTCTTAAAACTATCAAAGTCTAAGGTATCTCAAGTATATCCTGAGAATGGAATAAGGATTTAACACTGGGGACATCCTGAAGATGATGAGGCTCATCTTAAGGATGATAAGAAGATGTGAATATATTGGAAAAGATGGAATATATCCTAAGGATGAAATAGAGATTTGGCATTGGGACATCCTTAGGATGGTTTAGTTTGATCTAAGACTAAGGTATTTTTTATTATTTATTAGGACGCTATGGATATTGTTTGCTAATTCATCTGAAGTTAAAGGTATACTTCTATGACTCGTATTTTCTATCCTATTGTATATATGTTCATCATGATTGTTGCATGATGATAAAGGAAAATGCACAGGATGTAATACCAAAAGTTTACCATTTTATTTATTTACAAAACATGTTAACCCCTGGCTTCATCCTAAACCTTGACCCATCCACTAGGGGTCAACATCAAAGGGCCAGGTCAGAAAGATTGGGGCTTCATACTGAAAACACAGGATCCCTCCACCCCGACCTTTTAATTGTTCAAGAGTTACATACCAAAATAAAAAGTTTGAAATTGTTCATAGACTAAAAACCACAAAAAACTACCACCATAAAGATCTTTAAAAAGTGGGCTCAGGCCTAGGCATCATTACCCTCATTGCCTACTGTTTCTTCAGCCTCCTTGGCTACCTTCTTGATGTCCACCTCAAGCTCCACTTCTGCATCCTTAGGAGCTTCAGTCTGAAGAAGAGTAGTGACATAAACCACCTCTTTTCCACCCAAGCTGATAATCTTTTCCTACCAAGCATTAACATCCCATTCATCCTATTTGAAGTTGGGATCTTTGGCTTAGAGGGCTATTTTCACCGTGGCTTGGAGGACAGAAACAGTAACAGAGTTGATTAAACCCTTCCTATAATCCTCAAGCTCCTTCTCTTGCTCTTTAGTAGCCTTGATCTTCTCAGCAAGTGCCTTCTTCAAGTCAGCCTCCACTTTTTCCAGCTTCTCTTCAAGATGTTTCCATTTTGCAAGGAAAATCCTTCTAGTATCCTCCAAGGCTGCAGTGGTCTCTTGAATTTGGGCAACTGGGTCATCAAGGGATTTGAGCATATATTCATGTCCGTCTAAAATTAGAAAAGAAAAGCCGGTAAGTTCTTTATTATCTATTCTGGTAAACTTACTACTGTCATCTTCAGGATGGAACTGTACTGGAGATTGTAGTGAGAGATTCTGGCCAAAACATCCAGAGGGGTGAGTGATGTCATGTGGGTTAGGTCTTTTTAAACGTCCTTTTTAAAAATAACACTTTCCCAAAGGAAGTGTCAAGACACGGTGAAAAAGGGTAATTAAATGTGACTTTAAATTAAAACACTTATCGAAGTGTTAAATTTATAAAAATAAAACGATATCTGCTGATTATTCTAAACCCACACGACAGGCACGTGGACCTATCGAGCGTAGTATAAACTATAGACAATACCGAGTATCGAACCCTAAGATACGACTTCCCTTACTCAGTTCTAAGTTGCTTCAATAAAAACAAAGATAAAATAAAAAAAGAAAGAAAATGAGAGTGACCAGAATAAAAATCAATACCAGACAAAGTGCTGCTTCGGGATCCAACTTTATCTTGGGACGGAGTAATAGTAGTCAGTTAATTAAGTGGTGTGAACAAGTGCGCACTCATGCTTAACATGGAGTTGCTACAGCATTCGCCAGAGGTGACTGTTTTCGCAAGACGAGTTGTGTTCTTGTTGTAATGTGAGGGTCTCCCGAACCGGTAAGCTCACCTCTCAACAATGACAGACGGACTACTCAAGAGTGTGTATACCCAACCCCGGATGATCCACCTCCTAGTGTTGCAATAAATACATCTAGTCACTTAAAGCTTTTATGAACAACTTGCCGGTGGCCAAAGCTTGACCGAACAAGAAACCACTTGATATCATAAGAGAGTCGTGACTAACCAGCACACGTGCATCCCTTACTTGAACCCATTAACCTTTTAAAGAGTGAGTGATCTATCACTAACTGTGCGACAGTATAATGTTGAAAGAAAATAAAGACCGTTTTCTTTCAACACGGATTCACCAATTCTTAACCTGCGCCAAAGCCATCACATGGACAATAAAGCTAAGTCGCAAGATTAAGCCTTGGCTTATCACTAGGACCAAGTATAAAGACCATACCGACCCTAAGTGAGATCTTGATAGCAGAAGATTAAGCCACTAAGTGTGTGTATTTCTACCCACAAATGGGCTAATCACTACTCGCAGGATTAGGTTAGCTCACAAGTGCATAGGTTTTTACACACCATGGGTACACTCATGAGTCCTCCCACTTCCTATCAAGACACCCACAAGACCAAAGACTAATTAATTAGTTAGTTAATTCATCAAACAAAGTTTTAAACGAAAAAAGTTAAATAAGAACACAACATCACTTAACAAATAAAAACTATATAATCCATACCATAATAAGTCTTCACCCTAGCAACACTTAATTAGTCTAGCCAAGCATTAGCTTTAACACTTGCACACTATATTGGGTGTTGAAAGAACACATAGTAGTGAGTGTATGTGGGATTAAAGAGGGTTTTTTGGTGATTATTAGTGATCTCTCTCTTAATTCTCAATCAAAAAGTGTTTATGGAGTGATCCCAAGCTCCAAAGGTCACATGCAAGACCCTCAAGGTGGCTGAAATGTGAGATAAACTCGGGTGAAAAGGGATGCACAAAATGTGGAGTGGAGGCCTCTATTTATAGGCAAAACGGCCCTGGCATGCCCCTGCTCGACAGCGCATACTGTTGCAGAGTCCTTTTGTGCAGAATTTTCTGTACTAGGGCTGGCACGCCCGTGCTTGCTTTATGTTGTAACCATCTTGTCAGTCTTGGTTAGTTTGAGCCTTGGAGAACATGTTGCAGTCTAGCACGCCCGTGCCACGAGGTGGGGCACGCCCGTGCACATCAGAAAACCTCAGATTTGACTCATTTTGACTTGGAAATGTTGAGCACGGCCGTGCATAGTCCTGAGCGCGGTTGTGCCTCATCTGGATCTTCGCTAAAAGTCTTCAAATCCTTGTCTTTTATGTCGGTTATCACTTCTTTTCACTTTCCACCTTCAATACCTGCAATTATCATCAAAAGGAAACAAACCGTGAAAATACCAAGATAAAAGCATGAATTTGGGTGATAATTAGGTGAAAACATGTATATGAAACCTGCTAATTTTGGGACTCATCATATCACCTCACACTTAGACGCTTGCTTCTTCCCAAGCAAACCAAACCTAGGCAATGAAAGTAGAGTAAAAATAGGCGAGTGTGGTGTGACAAGTCAAAACAACCCACCTCCTATGAGTCCCACCTACTCAACACATCATCGGTAGATGTTTCAGACAGCCTTGGTCCTCCTATCAAACGTCCCTCAAGTGCCTTACTTCATATTTTTCTTACTATTTCACTCAAGTGTTATTTGGGGGTGATCACTCAGATTCATCCCAAGGCACGCACAGATCATAGGCTTGTACACAAATCGAATCTCCACCTCGGTAGATGTATCTACTATCTTGTCTGGATCGGGCAGCGGCTGTGACGTAATGGGTAGATGTCAAACTCTGAATGATGAGCTTAATGAAACTCCTTTTCTGAAGACTTACTGCTCTGACGTCCCAACTCTGCGAATCTTTCGGTCTTCACACCTAATCACCTCCGCTTGGAATGTCCTAGAAATAAATCTTCAAATATAATTGTTTTTCTTTAGCCCGCTCTTTGTCGAGCTTTTTGACTTATTTTTCAAACTTTCTCTCTCTTTTTTTAACAAGACAATACAAGTATTGCTTCTGGTGAAGCTTATTCTTTGGTATGTTAACTCTGGGTGGCTGTTTTTCTTCAGTTGCCAAAACTTTTCTTGGTGAACACTGTGACGTCTGGTCTATTCTTCTTCATCTCGAAACTGCCCAAGAGTGTCCCAATAGCCTGCAGCACGCCTTCTTTGCCAAGATCATGACAGGGGTTAAGTGTGATGACTGAAATGAAAACGGCTAAGGCTCAAGTGGGGTAAGTAGGTGAGGGATAAATTTATGGAAGGCTAATGAAAAATGGAAGGGGTGTGTCCTACGTGCGTTGATCACTTTTACAATCTCTCACCTCGAGTGCGGTTTCAAAGCGCATAAGATGCACAAGTTCTAACTGTAGCATGCCAAGGGTGAATATCTCTCCCAGTCAAAAGAACAAGCATCAGTGGTATCTGTACTGCAAGTGGGTGTGCTCGATAAGGCTCAAGATACTCACATGGAAAGGGTAGACGCTCGAATATGAAGTAAAAGACACTTTGAGTTGGTTCTTTCGGCGATGCGAACACCTCCAAAAATCTCCTATTCAGGTCTTTTGGGTAGACTCAAAGGGTTTGAAAAAGATTTTTAATTACTCTAAAAACATTTCGAAAACTCTTTCCTTTTAAATAGGTTTTTGTTTTCTTGGCTCATGAGGGGGTAAAATTTATAAAATTTGATCACCTCACACTTAATTCTTTAGCATATTTTTGAATTTATAAATTTGTAAAAAGTATATGCTAAGAATTAAGCGGGACGTGGTTACGTCTTTCCCTAACAGGATAAAGGCTGTTCGGGCATAATTTGAAATTGAGCCTTGAGACAGAACACCTGGCATGGATATATATAGCTACCTACAAACTAAGAAAAATAAAAACTACTACTACTAATCTACTAGGTCCTAATACCGAGAGGGCATACCTGGCAGTGAGATAATAAAAGGGGAACGATCATACCTCAGGGTCATCGATTTCTTTCTTACCGTATGCACCAACCTCTCAACTTATTCTTCTAATCTACTAATCCGGGCTGCCTGCCTCCCAGGTAGCGCCACATTTAAGTCTTTGGCTGGACGAAAGGCGGTCTGGTCATGGGTGAGCTGCCATTTCATCTACCTCCTCGTCGATCAAGTACTCAAAGTATGGTTTAAGCCGGTGACCATTGCTTTGAATAGAACTCCCGTTTCTGTCTCCAAATTTACTGCCCCATAAGGATAGATCTTTTTCACAATGTATGCCCAGTCCATCTTCACTTCAGTTTTCCAGGAAACAACTTGAGTCTCGAACTATAGAGTAACACTTTCTAACCTTCTTGAAACGGCTCCTTTCTTCTAAGTCTTCGATCATGGAACTTCTTGGTCTTCGCTTTTTAGATGAGGGAATTATCATAAGCTTGCTGGCGGAGTTCTTCAAGTTCATGAAGCTGAAAAAGTCGATGTTGCTTGACATCTTCAGGATCATAATTTGCTACTTTCAATGCCTAGTAAGCTCTATACTCCACTTCCAATAGTAAGTGACACGCCTTCCCGTACACGAGTCTGTACGGTGTGGTACCAATCAGGGTCTTGTATGTTGTATGTAGTGCCCAAAGTGCATCGTCAAGTCGGTCGGCCCAATCTTTTCTAACTATCCCCACAGTTCTTTCAAGGATTCTCTTTATGGCCCGATTTGTAACTTCTATCTGACCATTGGTTTGGGGATGATAAGGAGTGGAGAACCTCTGCTGACAACCATATCTTTGTAGTGCTTTCTCCAACTGCTTGTTGCAAAAGTGGGATCCTCTGTCACTGACGAGAGCTTTTGGTACACCAAACTGAGCAAAAGGGGCCTTCAAAAACTTGACAACAACCCTGGCATCATTTGTTGGCAGTGCCTATGCCTCGACCCATTTAGAAACATAGTCGACTGCAACAAGAATGTAGAGATATCCCTTGGACGGTGGGAATGGTCCCACAAAGTCTATACCCTAAACATCGAAGATTTCGCAGACAACAAACCCAGTCTATGGCATTGTCGTAAAATCTCTTGGGCTTCTTTCACGTGAACACACCGGCGAATAACACGATCGAGGCAGATACGGAAAAGGTAGGGATCTTCCCACAGATAATAGTTCAAGTCGGAAAAGAATTTCTTCCTTTCATAACATAACTGTCCTTTAATGAGCATTCCACGGCCAAATAATTCGCATAATCAACGTACCAGGGGTATGAGTCGGGGTCTTCGATCCGGAGAATTCGTACATGCGGGAAGTCGTCATGAATTTCGTCTCCCTTTTTGTTGGGTGGTACTTCTTCGAGACGAGACAAATGATCGGCTGCAACATTTTTGACCCCCTTTTTGTCTTTTATTTCTATATCAAATTCCTACAGCAGAAGAATCCATCGTATGAGCCTTGGCTTGGCGTCTTGCTTGTTGAAGAGATGGCGCAAAGCGGCATGATCAGTGTAGACGATGGTCTTTGACAAGATAAGGTATGAACGGAACTTGTCAAAAGCGAACACCACAGCAATGAGCTCTTTTTCGGTCGTCATGTAATTTTCTTGGGCATCATTAAGGGTCTTACTTTCATAATAGATCGGATGAAAACATTTGTCTTTTCTATGCCCCAAAACTGCTCCTTCCGCCATATTGCTTGCATCACACATTAATTCAAATTGTAAGTCCCAATCTGGAGAAATGACAACCGGCGCTTCAACCAACTTTCTTTTTAGGCAATTGAACGCCTCAAGACACTCTTCAGTGAACACAAACTCGCAATCTTTTTCATGGAGCTGAGTGAGTGGACGAGCGATCTTCGAGAAATCCTTGATGAATCTTCTATAGAAACCAGCATGACCAAGAAAACTACGAATTCCCGTAACCGTGGTAGGAGGGGGAAGCAATGAAATCGCTTCAACTTTGGCTTTGTCAACCTCGATCCCTTTGTCTGAAATCTTGTGCCCTAGCACAATTCCTTCCTTTACCATAAAATGGCACTTTTCCCAATTAAGTGCCAAATTCACTTCTTCACATCTTGCCAACATTTTCTTGAGATTTCCCAGACAATGATCGAATGAGCTTCCAAAAACCAAGAAGTCATCAATAAAACCTTCCATAAAGTCTCCGATCATGTCATGAAAGATGGCTACCATGCAGCGTTAGAAAGTGGCGGGGGCGTTGCATAGCCCAAATGGCATCCTCTTGTATGCGAACGTGCCATATGGGCAAGTGAAAGTGGTTTTCTTGTGGTGTTCGGGATCAATTGGGATCTGAAAGTACCCAAAAAAACCATCGAGAAAAAAATAATATTGGTGCCCGGCCAATATTTCTAATATCTGATCAATGAATGGTAGGGGAAAATGGTCCTTTCTTGTAGCATCGTTGAGCTTCCGATAATCAGTACAAACCCGCCAACCCGTGACCTTTCTTGTGGGAATAAGTTCATTTTGTGCATTGGTCATGACTGTCATACCACCTTTCTTTGGAACCACTTGGACAGGGCTCACCCAAGGTGAGTCAAAAATGGGATAAATCAAGTCGGCGTCAAGCAGCTTAATTACATTTTCTTTCACGACTTCCTGCATCTTGGGGTTAACTCTTCGTTGCCTTTGCACACAAGGGCGGTATTCATCTTCCATGAGGATCTTTTGTGTGAAAATTGAAGGGCTAATACCTTTAATATACATCAACTTCCAGGCGATTGCTTTCTTGTGCTGCTTCAAAACTTCCATCAACTTTTCTTTTTCTTCTTTTGATAAATTGGCTGCTATGATAACGGGAAGCTTGCAGTCTAATTCAAGAAAAGCATACTCCAGGTGGGATGGAAATTCTTTGAGTTCCAAGGATGGTGGTTCTTCAATTGAGGGCTTGGCTTTTTCTTCGAGACTTCGTTCTTGGAGTTGTGCTTCTTCGGGCTCTTCATCAGGAAAAACGTGCTCAATACGATAACTTTCAAGGACCATGGGATCATTTTCATCTGTCGAGGAAGCGTAGTCATCAAAATCATCGCCCTCCCCCACAACGTCACAGAGATAATACCCTGCGATATAATCGAAGTCGGTGATGGGGGCGGACAGATCGTCTTGGATACTTGGACACCGCATAACCTTCTGAAGGTCAAAACCCAGTTTTTTGCCATTTATCATGACTCTGAGTCTTCCTCCCCAAGCATCTAATAGAGCCAACGCAGTGTTGAGGAAAGGTCGACCCAAGATAATAGGGCTTTCCTCTCCTTGTGTATCAATCACCACAAAATCTATCGGGAAGGTAGTATCACTGAGGCCAATCAAAACATCTTCTGCAATTCCTTGGGGATACCGAACCAAACGGTTGGTAAGAAAAAGCTCCATTCTAGTGGGTCTCAGTGTCTGCTGCTGGAATTGTCGGAATATTGAAGCGGGCAGAATGTTGACGTCGATCTACAAGTCAGCAACAGCTTTGGTGTAGATATTTTCTCCCACGGTGCAAGGGATGGTAACTTTTTCAGGAGGTGTTCTTCCTTGGACAATGGCTGAGCAGACTTTGTTGATGGGCATTATGACTCCTTCTTCAAGAGTATCCTTTTGAGAGAGGATATCTTTCAGAAATTTAAAGTGAGCGGGTAGTCTGAGCTGATAATCGGCATAGGGGATGTTGAGATGAACTTCCATTATCAAGGAATGGAACATGTGAAGTCTTTCCTCCATGGTGGGATCAAGAGCATCTTCAATTTCTTCTTCTCTTTCTCCTGCTTCCAATGGTAGATCAGGAACTTCTTCCTTTGGTTGGGCCTTTATCTCTTCTTCGTCAGCAGCATCTTCCATAGCATAAATATACCTAAGGTAGTTTTGACAACCTCAAGATTTTCCGCGAACTTCTTCAAGTAAATCAGTGGAGGGTCTGGTTCAGGTATGGATTCAGGTTCAGGTTCAAATTGACTTGGTGGTGGTAAGGAAAACAAGTGGGCTAATGGAGATGGCATGTAAGGTGAAGGGCTAGAGATAGGTGCTGGTAAAGGTGGGGAAAATTGGTAGGTTTGTGGTAAGATGTATGGTAGTGAGTCACCCAAGTGATATATTCTATCGAGTGCATCATGTGATAGTGGGATAGGATCAAATGGTGGTGGTGGAGATCTAGGTGGTGAGGGTGGTTGAGAGCTTAATCGACAACCATTGACGTGGTAAATTTCTTCAGTGGGGTTATGAGGAAATGATGAATGGTTGTAAGGTGGTGGTTCAAGCGAGGGTGAATAGTGGCTGATGTACTATGGAAGGTACCAGGACAAATAGTATTCATAGTTGTGGTAGAACGAAGGTCCACCACAATACTCAGAGAACTGCTGAACATAAAACCCTTCATAGTCGAAAACGTTCTCTGCCACAAACCGATCTTCATCCATGTGATCCATCTGAAAAAGCTATCAAAAGCAAACTGGAAAATAATTAGTAACAAGCAACTTAAAACTTTTCTCTAAAATATGTCGTATCCCCGGCTACGGCGCCAAAAACTTTGATGTCGTGTGGATTAGGTATTTTTAAACGTCCTTTTTAAAACTAACACTTTCCTGAAGGAAGTGTCAAGACTCGGTGAAAAAGGGTAATTAAATGCGACCTTTAAATTAAAACACTTATCAAAGTTTTAAATTTATAAAAATAAAACGATATCTGCTGATTATTCTAAACCCACACGATAGGCAAGTGGACCTATCGAGCGTAGTATAGACTATAGCAAGTACCGAGTATCGAACCCTAAGATACGACTTCCCCTACTCAGTTCTAAGTTGCTTGAATAAAAAGAAAGATAAAATAAAACAAAGAAAGAGAATGAGAGTGACCAGAATAAAAATCAATACCAAACAAAGTGATGCTTCGGGATCCAACTCTATCTTGGGACGGATTAATATTAGTCAGTTAATACAGTGGTGTGCACAAGTGCGCACTTATGCTTAACATAGAGTTGCCACAGCATTCTTTAAAGGTGACTGTTTTCGCAAGACGAGTTGTTCTCTTGTTGTAATGTGAGGGTCTCCCGAACCGGTAAGCTCACCTCTCAACAATGACAGACGGACTACTCAAGACTGTGTATACCCAACCCCGGATGATCCACCTCCCAGTGTTTCAATAAATACATCTAATCACTTAAAGCTTTTATGAACAACTTGCCGGTGGCTGGAGCTTGACCAAACAAGAAACCACTTGATATCATAAGAGAGTCGTGACTACCAGCACACGTGCATCCCTTACTTGAACCAATTAACCTTTTAAAGAGTGAGTGATCTATCATTAACTGTGCGGCAGTATAATGATGAAAGGAAATAAAGACCGTTTTCTTTCAACACGGGTTCACCAATTCTTAACCTGAGCCAAAGCCATCACATAGACAATGAAGCTAAGTCGCAAGATTAAGCCTTGGCTTATCAATAGGACCAAGTATAAAGAATGTACCGAACCTAAGTGAGATCTTGATAGTAGAGGATTAAGCCACTAAGTGTGTGTATTTCTACCCACGAATGGGCTAATCACTACTCGCGGGATTAGGTTAGCTCACAAGTGCATGGGTTTTTACACACCATGGGTACACTCATGAGACCAAAGACTAATTAATTATTTAGTTAATTCATCAAACAAAGTTTTAAGTGAAAAGAATTAAACAAGAACACAACACCACTTAACAAATAAAAACTATATAATCCATACCAAGATAAGTCTTCACCCTAGCAACACTTAATTAATCTTGCCAAGTATTGGCTTTACAACTTGCACACTATATTGGGTGTTGAAAGAACACATAGTAGTGAGTGTATGTGGGATTAAAGAGGGGTTTTTTTTGGTGAATTTTAGTGATCTCTCTCTCTCAACTCTCAATCAACAAGTGTTTATGGAGTGATCCCAAGCTCCGAAGGTCACTTGCAAGACCCTCAAGGTGGCTAAAATGTGAGATAAACTCAGATGAAAAAGGATGCCCAGAATCTGGAGTGGAGGCCTCAATTTATAGGCAAAACAGCCCTGGCACGCCCGTGTACATGTTTTGGCACGCCCTTGCTCGACAGCGCGTACTGTTGCAGAGTGCTTTCGTGCAGAATTGTCTATACTAGGGCTGGCACGCCCGTGCTTACTTCACTGGCACGCCCGTGCTTGTTGTATGTTGTAACCGTCTTGTTAGTCTTGGTCGGTTTGAGCCTTGGAGAACACGCTGCAGTAAAGCACGCCCGTGGCACGAGGTGGGGCACGCCCGTGCACATTAGAAACCTCAAATTTGGCTCTTGCTGACATGGAAATGTTGAGCACGGCCGTGCAAAGTCCTGAGTGCGACCGTGCTTCATCTGGATCTTCGCTGAAAGTCTTCAAATCCTTGTCTTTTACGCCGGTTTTCACTTCTTTTCATGTTTCACCTTCAGTACCTGCAATTATCATCAAAAGGAAACAAACTGTGACAATACCAAGATAAAAGCATGAATTTGGGTGATAATTAGGTGAAAACATATATATAAAACCTCCTAATTTTGGGACTCATCAGTGAGACTCTCAAATGGGGATGCATCAGGACCTGAGGTGGCTACAGCAGTCTTCCTCTTTTTGGAGGATTTAGCCGTGGGCTTAGGTGGAGGACTAGTCATCCTGGAGCTTGAAGGAGAGGCAAGCTTTGCTATCTTGGAGACATCCTGGTTGTCGATGTCATCTAGTTCAAAGAAGGGTGCTTTCTTGGCTAAAGTAACAAAGAGTAACATTAGTAATTGTTGTGTGAATGTAACATCCTCAGGATGCAAAAGGTAACTTACATGACATCTCTTTGGCTTAGCTCGTAGACACACTTTCTACAATCTCAAAAGTGTTGGCTGGTTTAGGTAAGTCTCTGACTTATTTCACCCTGATAAATGAGTCGTCAAAGGGAGGAGCAAGTTTTCTAAAAGAAGCACCTATAAGACAAAGAAATTTTTAAATATAAGTTGCATCCTCAGGATATACCTATAAAAAAATTATTTTTTAAGGATTTTACCACGTTTTAACCAAGAGATGGGGATGTTATCTCCATTTGGGATGGAATCCCTTCTAACAAAGAAAAATTTGATTTCCAAGACCTTTCGGATTTGATGACAATATGCAAAAGGGGGGGGGGGGTTGTTGATTAATTGAAGCACAAAACGGTTGGAACCATGTGTTTTGAGCTTGTAGAAATACGGTAGGTCCCTATTTGCAAGGGAATGCCATGATCCTCGACAATCTTGTTGGAAATCATCAAGATTTTCCAGACCTCAGGCATGGCTTGGGCATATGCAATCCATGTTCGATCAAAAAATTATTTGATGAAATCAGGGAAGGGATACTTCAGGCCAAGATGAAAAGGGAGGTACAGGAAACACACCCAGAGCTTGGATGCAAAATCATAAATAGCATTCCGGTCATAAGGCCGGAACACTACAGTCTCAGGGAAGGCCCCTGAGTTTTGCAGAGCAAGGATGTCTTTATCCATGAGTGTGCAGATTTCATTCATGGGATCCTTGAGCAGGTTTTGTTTGACGAAGTCATTAAGGACTCCAACACTGCCACTAGCCCGGTGGTTTTCTTGCCCATGATTTGATTTTTTGAAAACAATTTAGAGGTTTGGAAAACAAAGAAGAAGAGAAAAGGAGATGTACCTTTCGAAAAAGGCTTGGTGTGGTTTTAAAGGCAGGATGGTTTCAGTAAATATAGGCGATGAAGGGATAAGCGTAACGGTCATCCCACAATTATTAGCTAGGATATAGCAACAGATCAGTCCTGTCAGACGGCAAATAGGAGATAAGTATGAAAAAATCTTACCGCTAGGATATTAGCGGTAACATTTTTTGGGGATAATTGTTGGTGGCGAAATTCTTAGGATATTATTTACTTGTGTTCTTTATTTGACATCTTCAGGATACTAAAGGCTATGCCGGGTTCAGGATATAACTGAGTATTATCTTGTGTACATCCTGAGGATGGACTAACAGACTATCATGAAATTATTCAAATGCAGGTAAACTTGGACGACAATAGCTCTTGACTCGGTCTTGCTGGATTCTCAGAGGACTTGGTTACTAAACGTTTAAGCTCATGTGATCGTGGGATAGCTTCAAACGTCTAGTGGACTTGGTAGTTGCAATCCTGGATATCTCGGGATGGTAGTTGTAACTTCTTACTATAAAAGGGGGTGTTATGGACGATTGTAGGACACTTGTTATCTGCTATTCTTTCTCTCTTTAGGCACACACAAACTCACAACACTCATTGTAACTCTAGCTAATCATCCATTTCATTTCCAAAGTTGTACTTTTCATTTTTCATTAATATAAACAACAAAGGCAGGGGCTTAGACTCCTCCCGAGGTTTTGTGTCGGTGATTATCATTGATCAAGGGTTTTCTTCGTACATCGGGTGTTCTTGTGTTGGTTTATTTCATTTCTATTTAAGCATTTCATTTCATCCTAGACAGTTCCATCTTGAGGATACAACTGTCTGTTTTTCATTGTTTCCTTTGATATCCTAAACATAGTTGTCAAAACTCAATCTTTTTGCATCTTAAACATAACATCTTCATGATGTAACTGATTTCAAGCACAATTAACATTCTTAGCACACTACCTCACATTTCTAATTGGGAAAACAAAGTTAATTTTTATTAGTTAATTTTTTACTAAAACACTAACCAATACAACCGGTAATCTAAACATATACTCTAATTACACAATTTCATGCAATATATAGACAATACAAACCGACTAACCACCTGGTATAACCGGTGATAACTGCCACTAACCAATACAACCGGTAATCTAAACATATACTTTAACACAGAGAGCAATAGAAGTCTACAAGTTCATGCTATTGGGTCTTATTAAGAGTTATTAAGAGGCCTATATCACTTGACACACGCGAGTAACCATCCATTATAAGCCTAATATTTGTGATAATTTGCTCGATCTCAAAATTGCTTTTTGCTTCCACGTTCTTAACTTAGAGAAAATGACAACAGCCATATGTTATATGTGCCCAATCTAACGAGTACAAATAAACATTGTCATGTGTTCCCAATGCATGTAGAGTAGTTCTTGGTGTTGACCTTGTAACCGGGATCGCCCCATAAAATTCAATGAAAGCATTAGTCCTATACTATCTCCCTTTCTTCTCGTCCTAAAACTCCTGATATAAATATGTATAAATGGTGAGTGTTAGACCATCCCCAACACATCCTGCGTAGAGGTGTCTAGAAATCCGAACTCATCAACCGGACGAAGATCACTATAAATACATAAATATGTATAAATGTGAGTGTTAAACCTTCATCATGTGTGACGAGGGGCCCTAAGAAGTAAACGGCTTTGTACTAATGGGAATAATATACATTATCCTTGTTTTGATTATCTTTAAAAGTGACAACTTAAATATTTATTGATCAAGTAAATATAAGTTTGGTTTAGTGATTAAGTGACTTAACAAATTCAACCCTTAACCCCCAAGACTTGTGAATGATAATCTTAACAAAGGTGGAACATAATCCTAAAGGTGTGCAATCTAAAGATCACTGGTGCACCCGTAGGGAATCCGCCCTTTGCCAAGAAGACCACTCACACATTTGGTGTGATACCAGAAACTTGTCACCCAGATCTGGTCCACTTTAGAAGCCGTTGCTTAGAACCCGGTTTGGATATCAAAAACCAGAAGTCGTATGAACTCCATGATAGTTTTTAGATAAGTTAAGTTTTGGTGGATTTTAGGGTTGCTAACAACTAATTGAACCTATCAAAAAAAGATAAACAAACAAAAATTAGTTAAGAAGATAAAACACATCAAGTAACTAAAAAATAAACTACTAATAATATAAAAAGTCTAACAAGTCGAATAGGTTTGGAGAATACTAGATGGATATAACCATATAAAGATAACAACATAAGAACAGGAAGATCTTAAACTCATAGACAAGCTTCCAATATCCTTGATCCTATGCGCATAATGTGATTCTCACAACCCTCGACTTTATTGCATGTAAACTACTCCTACGGTGCCATTTCTTGATCGAGAATGCAAGGTAGGAAAGTTCCTAACCTTGGAGAGGTGTTAGGTCAGCCCTAAGGCATTCCATAGGACCCCAAGAATTTTGCAAGAAGGGTGGAAGTCAATCCCAAGATGGCACACCAAATGGTTGAGTTGAGCTTGCTATTTATATGCTGATCAGGGGGTGCACGGTCGTGCCAAAGGTTGAGCATGCCCTTGCAGCTGACCCACATATGTTCTGTTGCTGTAGGGACCGTCAGTTTGTCCTTGATGCTGAGCACGGCCGTCCTAAAGGGAGGGCACGCCCATGCACCCTACCAGGTGATGTTTTCTTGTCCCCCAAGATGGCTGCTTTGTCTTCTAGTGCGCAGGGCCTTGTACTTATGTGTGTGGCCATGCTTGGTCGATTCCGACTGATTTTATAATCATTTAAGCTCCGAAAAAGTCTTTACACATCCTTGGAACATGCTTTAGGTCTCATATCTTCAGGAATCTTTGGTTTTAGTTACTTTTACCCATGAATTGCTTCTTTTCGAGTTAGAGCTCCAATTTCCTGATAAACACAAATATGAACAATTAAGTAGCTTTAGTCATCAAGTTTAGCCCAATTATGTCCTATTATGATATTATTTATGCATATTTAATATGTGTAATTATTGGCATATCAATAACCGTTATAGATAAGATCAACATCTAGTTCTATTTTTTGGGACAATTGTTATGGGTCAAAATTTTGATCCGATATCCCAAACTTTGGTTAGGAATCTCGGGTCCTGGATGGTTTGGATTCCTTAACTTATTCCTAATATTTTACTAATTATTTCTTGCATTATTTATTACTAGTAGGAAACCCGCGTGATGCAGCGGGTGCGACACTTTGCAATGTGATACTTAATTTACATTCGTATAATATTTATTGTAGCATCATTGCGGTGGATATACGTCATAAATGTTACACGTGTCTAATAACTAAAAGATTTAACATTGAAATTATAAAGTAATTCAAGAACATTAGAAGGAATAATAAAGTAACAAGCGAATAAGGAAAAAAATAAGTCTTAATAAACATAAAGTTGACAACTAAAAGCTTAATGGTGTGTTCTCGAGATAAACGAAAGAAGGAAAAGAAAAGAAAGAGAATTAAGGTGAGAAAAGAAATAGAGTGTTAAAAAAAATATTTAATTAACTATCCCGTTCCCGAGTTTAAAGGAAATGAAAAGAAAAGCGAGGATTTTATGTTTAAAAAAACATTTCCTTCCAAATCTCGCCAATTTTGGAGAATGAGATATGGAGGAAATAAAGCAAACTTTTCCTTTCATTTCTCTCCCTTTCTTTCTTTAAAAAAACTGTGTAACATGATTTTTTTTCCATGTATCCTTACAAATCCTTTCTTTTGTTAAACGAAACTCAGGAACAAAGCATAAGTGTGAACTACTTGAATCATGTGATCAATTTAGTCATACGTCTTCCAATTCTACATGATCTCATATATATTGTCGGCCCACCATTCGTCATCAAGAGCAATCCCTAAAATTTCTTGTATCTCTTCATGTTTGATTATCACATAGTTTGGAGGTTGAGTTTCCTCCATCTTCTCTTGTTTTGCTGACCCGTCAGTAGCCGGAGCAAGTTTGGGACCTAAAAAAACAATGTTAAGTATGTTAGTAACATATGTTTTTTCTAATAATTTTTTGTTATATATATATATATAGTATACATACCAGACATGTCTTCCATTTTTCTATTTGTCTCATCCATGACAGATTCCTAATATTTCATTAACAGAAAATTGAATAAATTAGTAAAAGTATCCAAAGTATATAAAGTAATAACATGTAACTATATTTAGAATGTATTTGCATAAACCACCAAATCCATAAAAAAACCATTACGTTCTCACTTACAAGCATTTTATATATCGCATAACACCTCCCGATAGACAACATTTGAGGTGTATACCCCGTCTTGTTCGAAGTTTTTGGCAGGATGTACTAATACCTTTGTATTAGTATGTGACATCGCTCTTGATAGAACGACATAAAGTTGTCCATAAGAAAATACGGAATCCGGAAGATAAACACCAACATGTGAAATTGTTTAACCTTGAGCTTTGTTGATTGTCATGGAAAAGCTAAGTGGAATGAGAAACTGTTTTCTTTTTAGCTTGAACGGGATCATGTTCTCAGAAAGACATAGAGGGATTCTCGGCAAAAATACTCTCTTTACAGTATGTTGCCCGACATCTATCTCTGCATCAATAACATTGCGCTGAAATGCTTTACATATTAAGCTAGAAGAGATTTAGAGGATCCTTGTTGACCGGAATAAATGGTGGTATAGACGTGTAGTGTCTTGGGTTTTAAATGTAGTCATTCTTCAAGTGGTGTGGTTTTTGTATTTTACTTTCATTAATTAGCTACGTGGTGCTCTTGGTGTTGGTGAGATTCTAATTTTTTTTTTCTAATGACTTTGAATTAAATAATTACGTACATTAACTTATTATCAAAAACTCAATGGACGATATAAATTTCATTTTTCAATCCTCAAATCACTCTCATAACATATATTTACCTTTTTATCTAAAAAAAGTTAATAATAATAATAATAATAATAATAATAATAATAATAATAACAACAACAAAAAGCCGCAAAATTTATATTTAAACAGTTAAGATGCTGATTATTCCATCCATCTTGTATATTTTTTTAATACAACAGTTATTTGTGATGCAGCTTGTTGTCCGTTTACCTGTCATCCTCGTGTAATGTATCTATTTGTGGAATGAAAACACTAATATATATGAATAAAAACATGCAACAGTTGATATGATATTATGATCATCAAAGTTTCTCAAGAATCAAACATTTTTTATCAAGCTTTCATGTCAAAATCAGAGTAATCTTGACCTAAATGTCAAACATGTACTACCATTGATCATTCTTTTTCTTGCCCAAAGCAAGCAACCACCAAAGAATAAAGCATGAAACAGACAGACATAAAGTTATAGCTTGCATTAAAATTTGAAGAAATATAATCACATAATAAATAGATGGTCTCCAGTAAAGCTTCTAGGAAAGAAGCCGCTTTAAGCCTCGTCTTCTCTATTACTCTTCAAGATTTCTGGCAGCGAAATGCTTGGCATGAAGACCTCCTCTCTTTTCTACAATACTTATGAAACTGAGTCGATAAACTCGACCACAAACCAATTATCCAATAGAAAAGACTGAATTCTATATGGATAATTAGAACGAAAAGGTCAAGTTATCCAATAGAAAAGACTGAATTCTATATGGATAATTAGAACGAAAAGGTCAAGTTCCCAGCTTGTACCAAAACTTATAAATGTGCAATCTCAGCCTGCAATGAGCCAGTTATGCAAACATCACCACAACACAAGGGGCAAATCCTGTGAGAGAATTCAAACTTATTTATGCTTAACTTTCTAAAAAAAGATGAATCCACTAATCCAAACAAGGCTCTGGTGGGTTGTGTAACGTGACAAACAGATTCAAGTTGAAACGGGTCATTTCTAGTGCAGATCAAAGCAGGTTTGGTGGCAAGTAGCAACCACTTTTTCTCCATTTTTGTAACAACTCATACATGATTTTTGCGTTAATTATGATTACAAAAAAACAAAATTGTTACAATAATAGTCTAAATATTTAAATAAAATGATTCGAGAAGGTGTATGCAATGAAAAAAGATTTTGGGCAACTATCCAACTTTTTTGACCTATTTGACTTGTTCCCCATTTAGCTGGTTCTTTTTATTTGACATAATTTAACCTGTGTGGGATAAAAATACTACCCAAATCGACCCATCAATAAGAAAATAGGTCAAACCAATGTGCCTGCTAAAAAACTGTATGGTGGGTACTGAACATTTAATCTTTTGAAGCATGCCATTATTTGGAATAAAGATAAATAACGCATGTCTTGAAACATTTTTTAGGAACAAAGAAGGTATGACAAACAATGATGAAAGATGATACGAGTTGACATGCACCTGTGAATTTCCTTGAGCCATTTGTCAATGCATAATCTATGAAACTCATGAAGGCAACGGAGAACCCGAACTCCATCGCCATCCTCATATTCAACAAGGCATATATAACATCTGTATAAACCAAAATATAAGTTTAATATAAAGGTATGAACATGATAACAAAACCCAAATTCTTAAAACGGCAACTTGTTTTCTTTTTTTGTACACAAACGAAAAAGAGTGATGGGAAAATTATTCTTGTATGATTGATTTTGGAAACGATCATTCCTAGGGAACGTAGTTTTTCCTTTTTAAATTTTCACAAGAATGATATGTTTATAACTTATAATAAAAAACCAAGTACTATGATTTGGAAAATGAATCATAAATACGCATAGAGATCATGCTATATTTCAGAAAACTCTCATAATTTTCAAAGTTGAAGACTTTGACAACTTGTTATATTTCAAATATTTCAGAAAACACATATAATTTTGAGAATCACTTTGTTATATATTTGTCAATGCATTGTTCCCTCATTATCCATTTTCATATCAGCAGCTTGGTCATCAGCAACAACCCCCTCATGCAATTTGAAAAGACCATCCGTTGCCGGATACACACGATCATCATTTATATGAAAATAATTTGTTTCCTAACTCGTGTTGTCAATAGTGACCATACGCTCATCATACCCTTGAACTGAATCGACGCACCAGCTTTGTAAGACCTGTTAGAAAATATAAAAGATCTAATCATGATGGAAATAGGTAGACCAAGAACCGGTAACAACACTGTAACAGAACCATTACAAAGTCGATCTAATCATCATGTAACTTTGCCACTTGGGCCACCTAGCTCCTAAGAGGAAAAAAGATGATAGAGTGTGGATCAGGGTTTAGATAGTTATCAATATAATACAAAAAAAAACAAGCCTAATAAGTTAGGAAATAACATGGAATGGTAGATAGTCCACTCATGAATGCTTTGTCAGATCAAACTATAAAAAGTAAGAGAAAAAGAACCACTGCAAGAATCCGAGCACAAAAAGATAGAGCAAATAAATAAGCACTAACAATGGCGATGATGTCGCCACAAGCAAAACCACAACCCAACCCAACCCAACCTCACCCTTGTAAATCCTTAAAAATTAACCACACAATCATATAAATCAAATAACATGAAAAATCCTTCATGACATCAAGGTAAATAGAATTGTAACACCAAAGGACCAAGTACAAAAATATTTTGAGAATAAGTTCGAAGGATATCTCAAGCAGATCGTATGCAATCACCATCTTGTCTTAAATTCCCTAATTACATGTTCAACCTATGGACTAACAATTATGATTATAATTTATGAATTCAATTCAATTAACAATTAAATTAAACCAGTCAAGCAACATACTCGAATTCTGACTGTATGATCCTAGCGGTCTCAAGTAACTGAGCAAGATCCCTCTTCATCTAATTAACCTGTACCTCCTTTTTATGTTTCATCAATTTAATCTGAATGCAACGCTCAATTAATTTAATATTGATAGGGACATTACAATGTTTACATATACATTAACATATATGTATCCAAAATAACCATCAAATCCAACATAATAAATATACAATCAAATAATAGCCGAACGAATCAAAAGGAGTATATTAAATATCAAATAACCTTGTAATCAATAAATAAAGTCCTCCCTTAGTACTTCGGAGAGTTTCAGCGTCTTTTATTGAGGAGCCACACATCGGAACCTTGAGACAACAAGCAAAGGATGAACAAATTGGGGGAAAACAAAAATATTAGACCCATGGAATTACAAGTCAAATTAACCTTGAGAAGATGAAGAAACATTAGCAAAATAACCGAAACTGAAGAAGGAGCTTGTAATTAAAACCATATACATGACATTCTACCGAAAGCATGCATGGATCAATCAATTAATCAAAGGAAAGAGATACAAAAACTTACCAAATACAAGAGCGGGGGTGCACCCTGAAGTCGGAGGCCATGGCCCCTTTCATCATCGATCATCTATCTCAGAGAATCCCTCGATACTCTCTGCAAAAAACATGCATACAACGACAATTGCAAGATTTATTCTCTAGTTGACTGTATAAGCAATCATGTCGTACCTTAATGTCCCTAATTTCTTGAAGAGCTGGTTTTTATCTTGCGCTTCCTCCTCTAAGATCTTGCTCATCTTCCTTTACAAGGGGCGTTATAATAGAACCATATGAACTCCTTAACCTTTGCTTCTAGAAGCAACTTTTTAGTTTAAGTTGTTAGGAAAGACTAAAAGACTCCTTAACCTTTGCTTCTACAAGCAACTTTTTAGTTTAAGTTGTTAAGAAAGACTAAAAGACATATTTACCCCTAAAAAGTATTTGTTATGTGCATTAAGTGTTGTATCTTAAGCAGTTATATTTGTATTGTTTAAAATTTAAGAAGTCCTTGGCTCATGCATTATAATATAGTATAGATTTAATCGTTGAATAAGAGATTAAGTCAAGCTGAAGACTCGAACGTATAGTTGAAGATGAACGTTGAAAGATTGTTGAAATCGTCCACAACCATCACAAGAGATAATGAATTGTTTCCTAGATATTTCGGGATATTTAGTTACTTCTTGTTTAAATAGATGTTATGATATCGCTAATAGGGCATATCACAACACCTAGCTACTTCAATAATTGACTCACATACACACTCTTTGTAACACTTAGTAGCAATCTACATAGCTCTTGAGTTGTACTTATACTCAGAAATTAATAAAATAACAAGGCAGTGTGACTGACTTTTGTAACCTCCCGAGGTTTTATGCCAGAGATCCTTAGGGAATTAGGGCTTTCCTGGTAATATCCTGTGTCGTTGATTGCTTTATTCTACTTTTACTTTGGAGCCATTTTTTGTTTAACTTTCTTTATATGAACAAAATATTTTACAAGCACACTACCTCACAAACTATATTAGAAATAAAGTTACTTAGGTATTTTTTGCCAAAACAATAGTACGGATACTGGATAGATAAAATATTTATCAATACCAATACAATGCGGGTACCAAAATAGATAAGAGATATATCTATTCCCAAAAATAACTCTTGGAATTGCATACTTAAATTAAGTACCAATACCACATATTACTAAAAAGGTACCCGTACTAGTGAGTACCGAATATCGAAATTAAGGGTGTTCACTATTTGGTTCGAAACCGTGAAACCTCCCAAATCGGTCATCAGTTTGGTATCATGGTCGGCTTATAATTTAAATTTCTGGTCAGTTGGTTTCAAAAATTGTAAATCATAGTGAACGGTTTGGTTTGCGGTTTATACCTTAAACCGACCATATAAAACCGAACCGGACCATAAAGTCTATTTATAATTTATTATTTTTTAAATATTTAGTGGTACATATATTTAACTATTTTTATTTTGTAGTCTATAATATATTTAATAAAATTGCAACTAAGGATAAAATTATAATGCAAATGCAGCACATAATCCAAATCCCTCCAAATCGAACAGGCAGTTATATATATTTGTTATTTAAATCATATGAACGAATGAAGTTATAGATTGGTTATTTGAATCATACGAGCAGATGTAGTCAAATAAATTCAAGTGCTTGAACAAAATAAGATGTGTTGAATCATATAAAAGGGAGGTACTGTGTGTATTTTATATAAGAGCTTAATAAAGTCTAAACGGTGAAATCAAACCGGAACCAAACCATTTGCAATGGTTTGGTTTGGTTCGGTTTTAATTTTCAATGGTTTAGTTTCGGTTTTGGATAATCAAAACCGTTACTAACGATTTGGCTCACGGTTTGAATAAAAACCTACCAAATTGAACCGTGAACACCCCAAATCAAAATACCAATAACATGGTAATAACTTGGTACCGATACATATATGTAAGTAACGGATACCGAAATACTAATAACATAGCAATACCGGTACATGTACGAGCATGATACAAATTTCAGTACAAATATTCAAAAAAAAAAACATATCAAACATAGTTTAGACAAACCCAAATCAATGGGTTTCATTTGGTTGCATACATATTTTCTGAAAAATGAACACCCACATAATGAGACAGAGTTGTTCATTTTTAATCGGAACCCGAAACCTAAGCCACCAAAAACCTGAAGCCACCCAAACCTGAATTCAAGAGTACCAAAAAACTCGAACCCAATCAACCCGAACTTTAAATGAGTAGGTTATCAGATCACTTTTTCCAATCCAAAAACCGAAATAACCCGACTGGAAAACTCAAAATCCGAAACCCGCAAAAACCCAAACATTCAATGTATTTTTATAGATGTGTTTAACTTTAGAGTCCTTGTTATCTAAAACATTAGGTTTCTAAGACTTTTAAACATTGTCACAGCATATTGTCAAATAATGTATGAATCTTGATAATATTTTTTAACTAATTTGATGAGTTTTGACGATATTTTGTGAAAGAATAAAATATTACTCATATTACATCTAAACCTGAAAACCAAACAATCCGGCCCGAACTAACCCCAACCCGACCAATCCAAACATTAATATGGTTTGGTTATCAGGTCACTTTGTCTTTGTCAAAACCCAAACAACCCGGCCCAAAAACCCGAAACTTCAAAAAAATAACACAAAAAACACCCCTATAATGAACCATGGATGGTAATGGGACGAGATTGAGACACGTATTGGTAATCTCAATCTTATACCCTAATTGTAAAATTGTGTTTCATACTGAGCCCAATGCCCGTTAGTTTGTTAAAATTACCCGTTGGGACTTTCAAATACATTTCTTAATATTTGTTTTGGTCAAAAATTAACAGCAATGAATTAACTTTGTATTCCAAATTAGAAATGTGAGGTATGTGCTAAAAATGTATGTTAAGTATAAAATCAGTTATCTTTCAATGATGGTTAAGTTTAGAATGCAAAAGAGTAAATTTGACAATTATGATCAGGATGTCAAAGTAAATAACATAAAACAGACAATTGTATCCTCGTGATGAAACTACGATAGAAAAGTTTGATTATGCTAATGAAAATGAAATAAAACAACACAAGAACACTCAATGTAAGAGGAAAGCCCTTGATCAATGTAGATCGCCGACACAAAACCTCGGGAGGAGACTAATGTCCCTGCCTTTGTTATTTTTATTAAGTAGTAATGTAAATAATACTTTGGAAATGTGGTGAACGATCAACTAACATTACAATAATTGTTGTGTAAGTGTGTGGCAGTAGCAAGAGAGTGAAAGAGTAGCAGAATAAGTGTCCTATGATCGTTCTTTACACCCTTATTTATAGTAAGAGATTACAACTTCCATCCCGAAATATCCAGGATATCATCAACTAAGTCTACTAGCCGTTTATGAGTCCTCCACGTTCACACGAGCTGCAAACAGTCACCGACTAAGTTTCTGAGAATCATGCAAGACTTAGTCAATTATTATACTCGTTCAACTAATACCTGCATTTAAATAAAAATAAGGTAAAATGTTAGCCCATCCTTAGGATGTAAACGCAAGACAATACACAGTTATATCCTGAACCCGACATCATCCTTAGTCTCCTGAATATATACAATAAAAATTCAAGTAAATATCATCCTTAGAATTTCACCACTATACTTTTATATAACTTTATTACCCCAAGGAAAATAGAAATATAAAATCTAAAACTAAGGGGAGTGCGAGATTATTTACTATTCAAAACAAATAAAAATAAAATGTCTACAATGTGGTTCAGGTAAACGTTTATGTACATTTTGAAAATCGGGTTGGGTATCACCTAGGACCATCCATAATAAAGAGGCTAAAAAAACCTAAAACAATGTAATTAACTGGTATTGGTGATGCATGGCGTCATTACTGAATCCTTTCATTGACCTTTCTTTTCTATAACGAAAAAAGCCCTCCTCGATTAGTCAACTTTCGTTGAAAGAAAGAGCCGAGACAGCGGACGTATCCGATGAAGAATAGGCCCAAGGGAAACCTCCGTAATATCTAACAAGTCGAGTCTTATGTCGGTGGTTCCTGTTTGGAAAAGAATCAACAGAACCATCAAATTTGGAGAAATTATGAAAGTAAGAAAAGCTCGGGTTATGAAAAAGTTTAGCCATTAATTAATTAAGTAGTAGTGAGACGGTATATTAGAAAAACACTCATTCTTTGAAAACACTTAAAATCAAACAATAAAGAATCCAAAAAAACACTAAAAAAACTACCACATCATCACCACCTTTCGTAAATAAAAACTATTTTTATAACAAAAAATATATATATTTAGGGAGAGAAAGACAGAGTATGTTTTATTTTAATCATTACCAACCCCTCACTCGGCCCACCACCTGCACACTACCCGACCTCCCTCTCATTTTTCTAGTTTTTACATAAGACTGGGTGTAGTGGTGGCGTGTTAGGGCGTTATAAACAAAAATAGCGCCGCCCACACCATTACGGGGGGGGGGGGCGCTATTTGTCAAAAAGTGGAGAAAGCGTTATAAAAATAACGCTAGATCAATATTCATCCAACCAATCAAAATTCGACATGTGGGGGAGGCAACCAATCAACATTCATCCAACCAATCAAAATTCGACACAGGGGCATTATAAATAACCCCCTACCACTACACCCCTTTTTCACTTCATTTCCCCATGCTGACTCAGCTGCCACGTGAACCAATCAGAATCAGGGGCGTTATAAATAACCCCCTCCACTACACATGGTCTAAGAACACGATGTAATAAAAATGGAACCAGAAACACATCACAAAACAAGAAGTTAGGCTAGTGGGTGTGGAGACACTTAAAATAGGATGTCTTCTTGGCATATAGGATGTCACATAGGATAGGACTTAAAGGCAAGGGTGTGGAGACAACCCCACATTTATTATTAATTAATTAATTATTGAATGATTATTGGCCACATTGATTGCACATTGAATGATTATTGCTTGTCCCATATGTTCCCATAGAGACATGAGAGATGAAGACATGAGTGGGGGGTGATGTTTGGAACGGGGACGGGGTGAGACGGAGGTGGGAAGGAGACCACACCCACTAGTCTTAAGGGAAAAATGGCCATCTGGCCCAAAAACACATGCTAAACCATTATTGGGCATGCTCTAATACCATGCATATCACATACTAGCTTTAAAACTAATCTTTTACCAGAATTCCATCCTGAATATTTTAGGTTTACCAACCAAGTTTGGGTTCAATTTCCATCCCAATGCACATTCCATCATCCCTATACCATCGAACCAAGCACCACCTGAAAGTTATATAATCAGAATCTAGCTGGTTTTAGACCTTCTTAGGGTTTCATCATTTAACTTTTGGTTCTCTTTTTTAAGAATTATTGGAAGATGAGCTAGCTATATTGATTCATGGGTATTTGTGGTTACCCTTTGTAAAACATAATGTGTATACATGTAGAGAGACAGAGAGATTGCAAAATTAGGAAATGCTGAAAGATGGCAAGTTAATCTTGAGAGCAAAATTCAACTAACAAAGAAGAAAAGAAAAACAGTCTACACTTGTGTATTTAGCTATGATTATAGAATGAACAAGAAATAGAAAGATCAATTTTTTGATCAAACATAAACTATTTGAAATCAAACCAACCTATAAAACAGCTTGTGAACTATGATTCTCATTTCCGAATGACATTCATCCTTCATCTTGTATTATGTATAGGGTCTGATCCTCTTCGAATTCTCCTCTTGTCCGATTGATTTGGATCAAACATCATGGCAGGTGTTGGTGCTATATTCACTTGTTCTTCAACTGTAACGCCTTTTAGAACGCGTGACCTTCTTGAAAACAATCGTTCGCCTCCCCATCTCAATGCAAGATCAATGCTTTTAAGCGCAGAAACCGTCTCTGATTGTGTGGATAGGAACATGAGACAAACAATGATCATCATAATCATCAGTCTATGATTGGCAATCCCCATATTTGGAGAGAGATAGAGATGAATGATGGGGGTGTGTTTGTTATGGAATAAGACTGTTACATATATGAAGCATGGTTTGATCTTTTATGTGATTTGGATGAAAGTAAAGGTGGATAAAGCAAAGAGGAAGTAGATTCATTTCAATCATGAGGATGATGATGTGCAATAGAAGGAAAAAAAGATGATGCATATCAAGGGGATGTTCTTTAGTAGACTCTGACAGGTTTGAATGAAAAGTAAGTTGGAAAACCAATCTTGGAATCTTTATGGAATGTGTAACTTGTGTATGATCTCATCTTATATCTTGATCTCAACTTCTTTGGAAAGTAATTGATGGGGTATTGTGTGCACACAGCTTTGTGTTTTTGGATAAAATGACTTGTAAAGTTGTAATAACTAGATAATCAGATATTAAGTGTTTGTTAAATTTTTGTTATTTAAGAATATGAAAAAATAAACTAATAAACACAAAATTTGTGTATTAAGAGTAAACTTGGTCAAATTAGGATATAATATAGGTTAAATTAGTAATTTCAATTTATTCATAAGTTTTATTGTAGATAGTTATTCAAAAAAAAAGTTAAATTACCCTCCGAACGGACTATTTGACTCGAAAATACCCAATTCATGATACTCAATAATAAGATAATCAAACCCAAATCTCAAACCCAAACCCTAATTATAAGGTAATGATGACAACATTCATGTCATATCTTCAATCGAAAATTGTTCCAACATTCCATGATAGGAGACTAGCACATTAAGATAGAAAGCAAAACGCGCAATAAGTTACGCTGCTAGCTCCTTTTTAATAGACTAGTAGTGCATTTATAGAATTTTTTTGGATGTAAAACAAATAAATTTAAAAAATATATAAAATTACTATGATAATAATTTGGGGAAAATGTGATGAAAAATTCAAATTATGTGAAAACTAAGATGAGGGATGGGTTGGGCTGCTAAAGCTATTGGAGATTGCAACAGATGCAAGAAAGCTAGATAAAGGAAAAGATGATACTGATAGAATAGAAACATCTAACCACCAAGAGTCTGCTTTATCAACTTTAGTATTCAAACTCTTATATCCATAACCCAGTCAAGGTTTCTTGAGCTTAATTTCTGCTTTATGCTTTTCTTTCTTTCCCTATAACCATTTGTTTGGCTCTGTCATACTATTCCAATGGAGGTCCCATATATCTCACATTTATAATAATAAAAAATATATATGTACAAACTCGATACACGAAAAGAATCCAGTTGGTAAAAAACTTTTTGCAGCCCGAACACACAAACTCACACGCGGGCTATAATATCTCAAATTTTGTGTTGATACAAATAAATAAGTATTGAAGAGTATCATGGGTGGATACTACGGGTGGTGCGAATGTGGGTGTTGGAGACACGGCGGTTCCTGGTGCAATTGTGACTTGCAACCCTCTATGTTGTTCTGCTGGAGTCATGAATGGAACATTAGCTGCCGCCAGAGTTTCATCATCCTGTTTTTTGTTCATGAAAACAGTTCAATGAAAAAGTGTACCAAATTCAGAAGCTTATGGCGTAGTTTTATAACAATAAAAAACCAAGAGGTGGCAAAATGTGCGGGTTAGGTAAAGTTGGGTTGACCCATTAACGCTAACTGGTCCAATGGTTTATATTTATAAAAAAATATATTGTATTTAGTATGACTACAGAAAACTTTATTAACAAGATAATATAATAATTTGTGTATTTAAGTGAATCTAGGGGTGGCAAAAATTGGGGTCGCGTAATGGTTCAGGTCAAAACGGATTACTTTTGAAGTTTGGTTTTAGAAAACAATTGGATTGATCCACCAATACCTTTTTTTTCAAATGGTATTATACTTAACATGATTACAAAAAAACAGCTATATCATTAAGATGATAATACGATTTCTTAAAATAGAAATGATTTGATGTAAGCATTTAAAGACACTTCTGACAACTCATGACCCATGTGACATGTTCCCTTAATAGCAAAATTTTGTATTTTATCCGTTTGACCCGTTATCAACAAAATTGCCCTCGTTTACCTGGGTTGCTATCTCCACCTTTGTGGCTAACTTTATTATTTTACCCGTTATCAATAAAATTGCTATCAAGAATGACCCCCTTTATATACATGGGTTGCAATTTCCACCTTTTGGTAACTTTATTATTTAATCCGTTCTACCTATAAAGGTGAAAATTGCAAACCATGTACACAAGAAAAGGTCGGCCTGTGTAGCAATTTATTGATAATGGGTCAAACGGGTTAAATAATAAAGTTAGTTGTCAAGAACAAAAACAAATATGAATGCGATAACTAGCAAACATCATTGAATCTTACCTGTGCTTGCCTGCAGCGTTGCAATATACCGATTGCCCAGACCAGTATGTAGCAAGGAAGGAGAAACTCAGCTGCCCGAAGCAGGAAAAGCTGGTAATAATATACAACTCATCAATCATGTTCCTTAAACATTATTTAAAATGTACAAATATGTTTTATTGGGCATATAAACTTGTTGCGATGAATTCCACTTACAGCAAAAAGGACAGAAGGATCATCATCATCATCACTATCTTCATCTCCAATACTGAGAGAGTGCCTTAATAGCAGAAGAGCCATCATCTATTGAAAATGTAAAAGTAAAACAGTTACAAATGTACGAATTCCAGATGATTACTCAAACTCTAGAGATGTTAAATTGGTCGTGTTCGTTGGCTGGTGGGTCGAACAAAATCCGTATAACACGAAATTTTATTTTATCTTTTTTGTGCATGCTAATACTAAAAAAAATTAACATATTTACAACCAAGAATATAAATATATATAAAATAATACTGTTCAAAGTTTAAACTATAAAACCTGATGCTCATTTTTTATGTTTACAATTATGAGATGATCAGATGAGATATCCGATCAGTTTAATTTGACATAAAACATGTTTTTAACTTTTTTTATAAATAAACGGGTCAACTCACAACAAGCGATCTGAACATGACTCGTTTAGCTAAATGTGTTGGTAGGTTCAGCCCAAAACTGACCCGAACCTGTTTATACTAAACCGAAACCATCATGTCAGAAATTCACACCCCAACTCAAACCCTAGCCTTATTATGAAACAGATTCTGATGGCTTACTATGATGGCAGCTGAGCGACAAAGAGAAGCACTACTGGCACCGCTTTCTTCATATTCATCATAGTCCGACTCAATAAGTCGTTGCTGCTCAGCAGCTGACATAGCCGAGACTCGAGGATCACTGCAATGGAAACCATGTTTGGCTAATCAGATTGATGCCATCAAGTTATTAGTAATGATGATAATAGAAAAACATGCCTGATATCGATGAGGGTGTCATTAGATTGAGTGGGGGAGCAGTGTAACCAGGTTTGTAAGGCTGTAGAATGAAGATTTATCCAACAAGTTAGCCATTTATATTTCATGGTACATTAAGAATACCATCGAGAATGCATCTAAAACCTATGAAAATAATTCACTACGGACAATATTTCCAACGGGTACAATGGAAAACTAGCAATATATGTCTCAATATAAATACACACAGTTAACCATTAAAACATACATACAAAACAAGAAGAAAGCAATGCGGAGATACCTGACGACAGATTTCACAAACTATATCTCTTTTTTCATTGCACCATCGTTGAACGCATTTCCTATGAGCAAACTGCAAAATATGAGTACTTTAGTATCAGCATAATTTATGCACAGATAGAATAAACAAGCCACATTATAAACCTTAAATGGAGCATAAGTCTACCTTCTTATTTGGTAATGAAACTAGTGACCAAAACTTATTGCATTATTTACCCATATCTTATACACACAACACAACACACAAGTTGGTTATCTTATACTTTTTTTTTGTGACCATGAGAACCCATTACCAGTAAACTAAGGGACAACACCAATACCCGTTACTTGGATTCGAACTTGAGACCTCTGCCTGAGGGAATGAGGCGCCTAGGTTACCTAGTTACCTTATACTTACCTAAAATATATCTACCACTGTCCTCTATCCTCGTTTCTAACTACAATAACAACGCACACACAGCAATTTGACATATACCATAAATAAATAGAAGCATAAAGTTTATTAATTAAAAAGAAAAATACCTTAAGGCTGCCACTGCAAGCACAAGGAACTTCCACATTTTCAATGATATCTTCCTCCTGGCAAATTCGACATTCGACCGACTGAATCATCGGCTCTTCTACACCAGATGCCTCATATCCTCCATCCTGACCAACATGTATGCTTAGGTGCTCTTCCATCTAAAAAAGGACACCTTAATCAACAACAAACAAATGTACATCTCAACCCCCCCCCCCCCCCCCCCCCCCCCCACACACACACACACAAAAAAAAAAAATTCAAAGCTCAAACCCTAAAACTTGTATTGAGGCAATTATCAATACATCTTATAGGCTAATATACTATCATAATATAATCATGAATGAAGTTTATCATCTGATTAACATACCTAATAAGGTTATTAAGAGGAACAATTACAGTTAAATTTTCTTCTAGATGTTAAGAATAACAAACACCGAGTAAGAGCTATACAATTCACACAATTTAACAAATTAAAGGAATTGTGAATGAAGACCCTATGAAGAGAAGGTCAATATGCAGATCAAAACATGAAAAATAGTAATAAAAGTGATATAATATTGAAAGAAGATTGAAATTGAATACCTTTTGAAGAAGTAATCGGGTATTGAGTTGATTTTGGAATTAGTCGTTGACAGGTCAAGTCTGAGCTACATATATTATTGGATTGTTTGGACATTCATCAATAGGGATATGTAAATGAAGTAAATAAACGAACACGAACAACACCATGTTCATGTTCATGAACACTTACCGAATGAGATATTTGTTTGTGTTCGCCTGTATTTAGTTTCTAAATTTAGGTGTCGGCCAAAAACGAACACAAACAAACACAAATGAATGTGTTCGCTTGTATTTAGTTGCTAAATTTAGGTGTCGGGCAAAAACGAACACAAACAAACACAAATGAATGTAAACGAATACAAATAGGCATTAGTAAACAAAATCGAGCACAAACTAGCACATTAAATTATGAAAATTCGCATTTTTCATTGCTAACATTAATCAAATTACCCAAATATACGTGACATAAATCTTGATCACATAATGTCTTATAAAAACACAGAGGTATCATATTAAACTTGAAATCCTCGTTTAATCCACCAAAAATAACAGTTAATCAAAATAGTTAAAGTAATATTAACATGTGATACACTAATATATGTTAAATAATCTACCACTGGGAAATTGAAATACTTTAATTAAATATAAAAATTAAAAACCCTAATGAACTATTGAACAAAAACAAACATACACGAACACGTTATCGAACGTTCACGAACATAAACGAACGAACACAACCTCTGTTCATGTTCGTTTGTTTAGCTAAACGAACATAATTTTTTGTTTGTGTTCGTTCATTTATTAAACGAACGAACACAAACGAACTTCCCACCTAACAGTTCACAAACTGTTCGCCGAACGTTTGGTTTGTTTACAACCCTATTCATCAATGATACATTGATACTCGGATACAGTAATCAATCGAGTCCGGTCGGGTCAATACCATATTAGTTTATTGTTAGTAATTATTTTTTCTTAATAAAAAAGGTGTTATTTTGTCGATTTGTGTTATATTTATTGTTGGCTAGAATCAGAGAGCTGACCGGTTTTAGCCCGGGCGTTACTCCAGTGAGTTTACTCGTGTGGAGGCGGTACGGTTTTCTGGCGAGAGCCGCTAACAAGCCCCCACGGCACCAGCGTCCTCTATTGTGCACGAAGTCTGGGCTCGTGGTGGGTTAGGGCTGCCTAAGTCAAATGGTGTGATAATCTCTGCTACACAGTTAAAGAAATTCATCTTCCAAAAAAAAATATTTATTGTTGGCTAGACTATTGTTGGTTTGTTATATTTCTGTTACGACTTAGTATAATCATTTGACCCATTCTGACTGGTCTGGTTTTCATCTTTCGTTGTTTAAAAAGTATGGATCTCAATAGGGCTGTAAACAAACCAAACATTTAATGATTAGTTTGTGAGATATTTGGTGGTAAATTCGTTTATGTTCGTTTGTTTAAAAAATAAACGAATTTGAACAACAAAATTTACTTCGATTAGTTTAAATGAACGGACATGAACTTAGGTCTCCTTCGTTCAATTGTATTATGAACGTTTGGTAATATGTTCGTGAACCTTCGTTTGTTTACGTTAAAGGTTTTTGTACATTAATTTATTTTATCTAAACTATATTATATTCATTAATTTTTTTTAATACCCTAACAAATGTTATGGGAAACCTTATTCTCACCTTCTTTATGCACGGTTCTCATTTCCTTCCTCATTATTCACATCGACGCATACTATCAAACTCCATTCCATGATTAGGCCTTCAAGTTTCGGCGTGGTCCCTCCACCATCCACCTCTAGCCTCCACCTTTTTCGCCGATTTTATTTATGTTTGTTAACCGCTCGTGAACTCGTTCATTTTGTTAATGAATGAACATGGACATAAAATCTCCTTTGGTAATGTTGATGAACGCAATTATTTTCTTAACGAACAAGCACAAACAAGCATTATTCGTGTTCGTTTACAACCGTAAATCTTAATATATAGTATTTTTGTTATATACTAATGTGTTGGATCTTATTAATATTCTACTTGATATGGAATTACATATTTTTCTTATGTATTAACTAACAACGTAATCACCTGACACTAGGGTAGGTGAAGAACAGACACCTGGGTATTATGTGATAGGAGGTTCCCAACTAAATTAAAGGGAAATTTTATAGGATTACGATAAGACCTATTATGTTATATGGGAAAGGATGTTGGGCCATTAAGAAGACACAAGCACACAAGATCGAGGTAGTAGAAATGAGGTAGATGTGTGGACACACAAGGTTAGACCGAATAAGAGATTAGGTTTTTAGGAAAAGGTTAGGAGTGACTAATATTGTGAATAAGATTAAGGAAGGAGATTGAGATGGTTTGGGCATGTTAGGAGGAGACACATGTCATCTCTAGTTAGAGTAGTGGAAACTAGGGATGAGCTCGGGACGGCATTGGTACCAACCGATACCGATCCCGAAAAACCGATACCAAAAACTCTCAAAACCCAATACCGATACCGTACACATACGGTACGGTACGGTACGGTATCGGCTCGGTATCGGTATGGTATCGGTATTTTACCTTAAAATACCGATACCATACCGATCCCGTACCGATACCGATAATACCGAAATCGAAAACCTCTAAATGTGGGTACCGATACCGATACCGAACACCCTCAGTTCGGTATGAGTTCGGTACGGGATCGTATCGGGACAGGACGGTATCGGTATTCGACCTTGTATGCTCATCCCTAGTGGAAACCCTCAATGTAGAGGAAGAAGGGGCAAATTGAGTTGAGATGAGCAAGTTAGGCCAGATTTGCTAGAGAAACACCACTCTGAGGACATAGTATAGGATAGAGGGATATGAAGACATAGGATTAAGGCTAATGACTTTTTGGAGAGGTAATATTGTGTCATGGTAGGGGATTAGAGACTTAGATGTACATGTACTTTAGATGAACTCCACATATAATTTGTGACTTTGCATGCATATTTGTTGTTTATCATGTTTTGATTTTTTTTTCTGTTTGTCTTATGTTACTCTTTCACTACTTCTTTAATTATTGATAATTTTATATGTTTATATATTTAAAGCATTCACAGTAGCTACTCCTTCTCCAACTCTATAATTACACTAAAAAATCACTATCTTTTTCTCTCCTTTTCTATTTAATAATACTTATTATATACTTTTATCATTACCTTTTGTCTCTCCTCTACTCACAACCACTTTTAAAAATATTTAAAAAATTATGGAGGATGAACAGTGTCTCCTCCAAATTTACTAGTGAACAGTGTCTCCTCTAAATATTTTCTCTCTCATCTACTCACGACCACTTATACTCACTCTATATAATATGGAGATTACACCCACATCATTATGGAGGAGCTAATGTGAATGCTCTTAGCTTAGCTTGTTTGTCTACTATTCGTTTTGAGCTGAGGGGTCTCTCTAGAAGCAGTCTCTCTATCCCTATGAATAGAAATAAGGTTTGCCTATATCTCACTCTTCCTGGACCCTATTAATAGTCATGTTATATGTGGGATTTACTAGGTATGGTTGTTGTAATCACATGACAATTAGTATATTCAGTAAAGCTACCTAAGCCAATCATCCTTTGATCTCGCCACAATGCGGTCTTGGTATCCACCAGGTCTTTACCATGCTTAAACAACTTATTTCTGGCTCTTTTAAGCTTAACACACATTCCCTCAAAAGTGGCTCTTTCTTGTGATACCACTAGTCGCTACCCTTATTTATTTAACTTGTCATCCAAATCTTGGATAGCTATATCCGCGACACTCAACTCATAGTTCTCAACATAATTGTTGAAAAAAGAGTAGTGAAAATGATTTTTCACTAATTTTGAACTCAAATAAATGTATTTATATATGTTTTATATAAATAATTATTTCCTGGTTTTGTGTACTATATTGTGAGATATCACAATGAACCAAACCACGTCTAAAATGGAGTTAAGATGAATGAGATATCGAAGCTTGAAAGTTGTAGGTTGGAACAACTAAAGATGAGAAAATGGATTAGGTTTTGTCCCACATTGGTAGGATGACAAAACATGAAGTGTTTTATAAGGAGGAGCACTCCTTGTACATTGTTTAGCTTGAGCCAAACACTAGTGGGGACTCTAAAGGGTGCGAAGCTCCCTTAACTTACCCCGCACGAGCGCGCGATGCATGGCCGATGGGCGCAATGTGGCGCTTTGATGGTGCACTTCGCACACTCGCTACGCCGTGAGCTACTTGAAAGACGCCTTTGTATTTTTGACCTTATGCGCATGGTCTGGTACATGGCGGAAGTTGATGTAAACCGTAAACTACAAGTGGTGCGCGTCTAGTTGGAGCGCGGGTTGTCATCCGCGGATGAAGTGGCAAGTTCCGATGGAACGTCAGGAATAAATGTCTGGGTTCAGCCAGCACGCGGGTCTCAGGTCGGCGTGGCGTATCACTAGGTGGCGCCCGGGTATGCACAGAAGGTGTTCACTCGCGGAAGACGCGGCAGTGCGCGCATGACATCTTTGTGCTCGCGCACAGCGAACAAGTATTGTTGTACACCCCGAAAACCTTATCGAGCATCGCCAAAAACCTGAATATGAGATTTTTAGAGGTGTTGCCATCGCCGAATGAACCAACTCAAAGTGTCTCCTACTTCATATTCGAGCGTCTACCCTTTCCATGTGAGTATCTTGAGCCTTCTCGAGCACACCAACTTGCAGATACCACTGATGCTCGTTCATGGACTAAGAGAGATATTCACCCTTGGCATGTTACAGCTAGAACTTGTGCAACTTATCATGTCTTTGGGGTTCGATACTCGGTACCTGCTGGAAGTCTATACTACACTCGATAGGTACACTTGCCTATTATGTGGGTTTAGAATAATTCGCAACTATCCTTTTATTTTATAAATTTAAAACTTGAAAAGTGTTTTAACTTAAAGTTTTGATTTAAACTCTTTTGAATCAAGTTTTTTGGCGCATCTGCTGGGGGCTTGTTTCCTTTAAAATAAAAGTTAATTTAAGTCATAAAAACCTTTAATCCACACGACATCAGACACCTGCTTGGTATGAGCCTGATATTCCTGCTGAGGGCAAGACCATTTTACAGCCGCCGGCTGGAAAGATAGGGGTATATGCAGTGTATTTTCAACAGTGCAATTTAGGCTCCCTATAAGTAATTTTTTTAGCAATGTGATTTCAAACCCTAGGTATTCATCTGAACCAGGTGCACCCTGAGTTGATGTCTAGGTTACTGTTTTTTAGTTTTGCTGTCGTGCGCAAGATTTATCTCCTGATCTTGATATGTTTTTATGTATTTTACTCCATCACTGCCCTCGAGAGTTTTTTTCGTTCCACCCGCGTCATGGGTGGCGCGCTGTGCTAGGTCTGGAGTGAAATGTTTTCGCGAGTGGAAGCCCAAATTCTTTTAGGTTGCTGAAGGCGTTGTGCCGATAAAGATGGTGAGAGGCTGTTGATGAGGAATTTCACAAGGTGGAGCTGATAGAATATGAATGGAAAAAAGTGGTTCAACAAACTAACCAGCCATCCTGTCGACGTGTGTAATGTACATCAGACTGCTCTCATGATGGTTGGAATAAGCAGGAAGTTTAATGTTAAGGGACACAACCTCATTTGACTGAAGATGGGAAAGGTAATTTTTGCTTTGCGCCCCACCACTTTTGTTTGTTTCTGATCATTTTTCGTGTTATATTGTGTTTTTGTCATTCGCTTTTGCAGCTGTTGAGAGTTTGTATGCTGTCTTGCTGGTGGTGACAGCATGGGGTTTGCTTTCCGCCCGTTGGCGGAGGGGGAGGCTTATGTTTTGGATAAGTCTTAGGAGACACTGTTGCGCCCCACTGTCCATTCTCCTTTTCAGTTGAGGGCATCGCCGCACTTG
>JAUTDX010002965.1:0-59739 GCA_030844895.1 Ambrosia x helenae
ATTCCAACAATACCTCCAAATCAACACAGCCCACCCATCACCCAACTACCAACAAGCAGCTGACTTCATCTTATCCCAAGCTAACTCCCTCTCCCTCCAATCCCAAACAATCGAATTCGTTAATAACAAACCTTAATCCTCCTCAAATGGACCGGCACCAATCCAAACCTCCCTTCTATTCTCCTCAACTCACACACCGACGTCGTTCCAGTCGAACCACACAAGTGGTCACACCCTCCGTTCGATGCACGTATCCATGACGGCAACATATACGCTAGAGGTTCACAGGTATTAGACGTAATTGTGATTAGTTAAAGGTTTATTATGTATATTAGAGGGTAGTTTATGTAAATATTAGCGTTATAAAATATAAATACCCGGTCGAGATGAACAAATTGGTTTCTTTTTCGAACCCAAACCGGTTATTGATTTTGACCGGTTTTTAGTCAAACCCAAACCAAACCGGTTTATGGCGAAGATCGTTTTTTTTTTTTTTTTCCAAAGTGGTTTCGGTTCCAACTGGTTAGAGGGTACCGGTTCGGTTCGGGTTGGCCCGTTTTAGCGTTGTTTTTTATACCGGTTTTCGGTATCGGTTCAGGGGAAACCGGTAAACGTTTAAAACAACGGAATCGAGCCTCGAGGCGTTTTCCCTTCGCCTGTAAGCCTTAAGGCAAACCAAGGCGTAAGCCCGAGATGGAATTAAAAAATAAATATAAAAAATATATAGCTTTGTAAAACAAAATAAATTGACAAAGAAGAAAAAAAACACATAAAAAATAAAATAATTGACATGGAAAGTATAAAACATAAAAAGCACACGCAACCCATGAGCGCAAGATTTCTGAGCGCCACAGTTCTTCTGAGGCAGGTACAAAGTAACCCAATGAGGTACAGTCTCATACACGTTTTCTCAGGCTCTCAGCGCCTCGCCTCAACGCGCAAGCCTCACCTGTTTTTTAAAACCATAAACAGGTTTGGCACCGTTTTTGGTTCGGGTTGGTTTGCCGCTTTCAGTTCCCGAACCGGTTTTTTTGTTCATCCGTACTTGTAGTCATCTCATTCACAACATTTCAATGCAGGACATGAAGTGTGTCGGTTACAGTACCTTGAAGCGATTCGAAGACTGAAAGCATCTAATTACGAGCCGTTGAGGACTATCTACGTGTTGTTTGTGCCTGATGAGGAGATAGGTGGGCATGATGGGGCGGAGAGGTTTGCGGAATCTGCAATTTTTGATGAAATGAATGTTGGGATTGTGTTAGATGAAGGGTTGGCGTCTCCGGATGAGAATTATAGGTTGTTTTATGCGGAGAGGTGTCCGATGTGGTTGGTGATTAAGGCGGTTGGGGCTCCGGACACGGGGCGAAGCTGTATGATAATACGGCGATGGAGAATTTGTTTAAGAGTATTGAGAGTGTGAGGAGGTTTAGGGCTGCACAGTTTGACTTGGTGAAGGCTGGTGCTAAAGCTGAAGGTGAAGTTGTATCTGTTTAATATGGTGTTTTCTTAAAGCTGGGACTCCTTCTCCTACTGTAAGTTTCTTATTGTCTGTTGTTTTACTGAGTAGTCACATAAGTCATTTCTTTGTTAGTTAAACACATTATATAGGTCGTATGGATGTCATACAGGCAATATGACTTTGCCAATGGTCACATAAGTCGGTTCTTTGTCAGTTTATACAGATGATACATGTTGTATGATAGGGCAAAAAGGTCATATGGGCCATATGACCTTGTTAGCGGTCACATCTGTCATTTCTTTATCAAGTTAAACAAATCATACTGCCGTATGATTGGCCCTCATATGACCCATATGACCTTTTTCGCTCTATCATACTGCCCGTATGACTGTCATATGACCCGTTTGTTTACTATTTGTCCTATCATATGGCCCGTATGACACATCAGTGGTGTATGGATGATGTGTCAGTTATTTTTTGTTAGCTCAAGTCTCTAACATGTATTATCCATCAGGGCTTTGTGATGAACCTGCAGCCATCCGAAGCGCAGGCTGGTTTCGATATCCGGGTCCCACCGATTGCTGATCAAGCTTCGTTGGAGAGACGAATCGCTGAAGAGTGGGCCCCGGCTTCGCGCAATATGTCATTTGAGGTAAACAAGTTGGATCAAACTTCCAGTGTTGTGAATCTGTTCAGAAATGATATGGTATTGGTTTGTGGATATTCTAACTGTGTATTTAGCATGGGCAGTTTAAACAGAAGATGTCTGTGTATGACAAGAATGGAAAGCCACTTTTGACGGCTCATGACAGTTCGAATCCCTGGTGGGCCCTCCTCGAGGGAGCTATACATAAAACCGGTAGGACATTTGGAAAGCCAGAGATCTTTCCTGCCTCGACAGACGCTCGCTACTTTCGGTTGAAGGGTGTGCCAGCAATTGGGTTCTCTCCAATGGCAAACACTCCTATACTTCTTCATGATCATAATGAGGTCAGCCTCTTCTCTTACACGAACCAAGTTTGGGTTGTCATATGTAACTTGTTTAATAAAGGGTCGTGTTTACTTTGACTTTTTTAATTAAACAGGTTGTGTTTTAGTTGGCCTGTTTATCCCTTTTGATTAAAGAGGCTGGTCCGCCAACCTGTTTAGCCCATCTATTAAAACCCACCAACCCGTTTAAACACGCTTACAACATTGATTACAACCCATTTTGCCAGTTTGGATAAAGATAATTGGATAAGGGGGTCATGTTTGTGTTATATGATTTTAAGTGTTTCATGGATAGGGTTGATGTCTTTTATACAAATAAATACACGGTTACATCAACAGTTCTGTTCTAAAAAAGTACAAGGAGTCGTGTTTAGGTTCAATGACAACCTATCAACCCACTAGCATGATGCGACCGACACTCCCCCTAAGCAAAAACCAAGAATAATACAAAATGTTAGCCAATGGAGTTGTGTTTTTGTTGCAGTTTCTGAACAAGGAAGAGTACCTAAAAGGGATTGAGGTGTATGAATCCATACTCAAATCTTTTGCATCTTTTACTGCTAAGACTGAAAAGGATGAAGCGACCAAAGACGAGCTATAAAAAGATGATCATAACCGGTGTTGGAGACTCATCATTCATGTTTGTTACAAATGCATAATTCAGGCATAGGGCAAACAGTAATTCCACTGGTTGTTAACATTGCCAGAAAATGATCTATGCAATGATCATCGAGAACATTTAGATACTGTAACTTTTAGACATTTACCGCTATTTATTGGCTGATTTGCAATAAACCATGGAAGTATCAAGAACATTTAAATAATGAATGTGCTTCCTTTCCATATAATTCTCATATCATACCCGCATTTATTTATATTGCCCCAATTTTAAATCACAGAGCCTGACTGTTGTTAAATTGCGAGGTCATTTATCGAGGGTTCTGTTAGTTCCATGTCTCATGGTGGACAACTTGATTTCTTTGATGTTGAAGAAAGTATCCGGAACGAAGTCCTGGATGATGCCTGATGCCCTGCTAAAGTTGATTAGCACTTCAATTAGTAGGGTCAGTCAACCAATAGATGTTGCATGCACAACTAATATGGCTGTTCTTAAACGAGCCTGTGATTTCTTCTTTCGCCATGCTGCAAAGCTATCTATCTGGGCTCCATTTAAGGATGGTTGAAACTTGAACGGATTAGGCGAACTTTCCCCTTGACCAAAGCTCGTGATGCAGCTGAAGAGGTGGTCAATACCTTGCTTAAAAGAAGGTTGATGGATTTATAACACAATGACTGAGAATGTGAGTTGGATGATTGATTGATGAACAGCCTCATAAGGAAGATGAATATGTGAATGAGGTCATAATTTTTCTTGAAACTCTTCTTTCTACTGCACTCCAGATATTGTCTCGGCAAGACAAGTTCTGCAAGATGTTATCACTAACATATTGAAAACACTTTATTTATCGGCGAAAATTACCAAAAATAGTCATCTTTGGCTAAAGTTTTCCAAAAGTAGATATGGACTTATGGAGTTTTAGCCTCCACCAAAGTAACCACCCCTCATTTTCTCCAATCAGTAGCTGCCACATTAGCTCAGCTCTAATGACTATGATTTAGTCTACGCTTTTTAGTAAAAAGTGTCGGCTAAGCCTACACATTTGGTGAATTTTACTGACTCAGACCACACTTTTGGTAAGAGTTCTGGGTTTCATACACCCCGTGACGTCACATTCTGAGGGTGTGACGTCACATTCTGAGGGGTGTGACATCACATTCTGGGGTATGTGGCAGCCTCCTATTGGTGTGTGATGTGAGTCAGGGTGTATGAATCCTAAATAGGGGGTGTATGATTCCTAAATACCTTTGGTAATTACTTAGCTAAAAGTGAAATTCCATGTCTATTTTAGAAAAATCTTGTCAAAGTTGCCTAATTTAGTATTTTTTTTCCCTTATTTATTTGCAGCCTTGGTTAAGCATACTAGAATTCGGTGCTACATTTTGAATTTGATACTCCGGAAAGGCGTGGAGGCAACAACATAAAGCTTGTAGTTGTGCACTTCACTAAAAGCAAGCACACCTCCATCACATGTTTGTTAGTTTATTACTCATGGGATAGATTCTTACACGGTTGAATAGATTTTTTTTTTCGAACAATGAACTTCAATAGAAACGACTAGTCCTCAAAACGAGGACCGCCAAACAAACGATTACAACATGTACAAAGGGAACCTCGCCCAATCCTTCCACGAAATGGTATTAAAACTAGACCTGTGATTAAGCCACAAAAACGATAAGGACTTAACATAAATCATGACTTCGGCTATCCTAGGACTAGTATTGTCAAACACCTTTTTATACCTGGCATTCCACATCGCCCAGCAAGTCGTCATAACAATCCCTCTTATGCCGGGTTTACAAGAGGCCAAAATGTAAAACGTTTCATGAAATATAAAAAAAAAGTAAATAAAATCGAAATTTTCGAACCAATTCAATTGGTGAAATTTAGAAACTACAAAACAAATTAAACGAATTGAATCAACAGATTATAAGAAAACAAATAAAAGAATTATATTGAATGCAAGAATCTAAACAAGCTTTAAAATAAATGTATCTGAAAAATCAAAGACAACACATCTTCAACAAACTAAACGACGTCGTCTTCAGTATTCACCACTTGGTTTCTCAACACATGCAACAGCAAAACACAATTGTTCATCTTACGAAACGACCAAACTTGAATCAAGGAACCCTCTTCCAAATGTTGTTTATTATCCAACCAAAACTGATGCCAATGTGTCTTCAACACGTAGTTGTCGGTCCTAGGCATGTGCCACATAGTCAGTTCCATCTTCATCTTGTACATCTCCAACGTTGGCCCGACCACACACACCTCAATCTTGTTCTCTTTTGGATTAACATCCGTGTTACAAATAATCCGTCTCTCGTCCGCCGTCAAGAACTCATCCGTTTCCAGTTGGTTAACCGGCATGTTCAGCCTGTTTTGACTCTTCTTCGTATCCGACGTGTACAACCTCTTCTGGATCACGAGTTTCATGTCCGTACCTTTCATCTCGTTCGTAATAAATTCGTTCAACCTTTTGGTTATGTCGTTGTGCACGACACATGTATTCACGTACTTCTTTGGTACTTTCCTTTTTTTACAACGTCCGTGGTCTGCTCCTTCAGACCACGGACGCTTGCCCTTTACATCCTTTACAATGGACGTTGACTTGTTTATTTGTTTTTGTAATTCCTTAGCTTGAAAGTATTGTAACCATTTATTCGCGAGTTTTTCGATCTTTTGAAGATAAAGATTGTCTTCTTTTGTCAATGCTCGTGTATGATTGGCAGCAGTAGGCTTGATAAGAACAAGTTTATTGTCCATGAATGTGTTGTTGATCAGTTAACGTACAGAAAGAGAAGGTATGCAGCAGGAGATTGTATAGAAAGAAAAGGGGTTTGGAATAATAATAATAAATTGTGATGTGATATGATGTTGAAGTTACATATGGTTTAGATGCGTGAATAGATACACAATACGGATCCTTACGGGATAATTAATAAGATAAATATTATGCCTAAGATTGTGATTTGTTTCCATTTAAAAAGTAACCCAAAATTCAAATCATGATTTAAAATCATATAGACAGCAGTCTTCGATACATGTAACGAATATTATGGAAATCATATATTCTCCGTTGTAACTAATTATTTTCTTCGAACGGCTATTTTTTTGAACGGCCGTTCTAACTAGTTATGATTTGAACTGGGGTGTTTTTATCATAATTTTGCATTAGAAAATGGTTGAAATATAATCTATACTAGTAAATTATCCCGCGCGTTGCGACGCTTTTTAGACGTAACTTACGTAATGGTGACCGAAGTTAAAAAATAATATTTTTTTTAATAAAATGTTAATTTGTAACTAAAAGTATTTGGCAACAAATACATATATAATCTATAACTATTAATAAAAGAATTGACTTATGATGATGTGACATTCAATGAAAGCCTCAATCCCTCCCTTGAATGTGTCACGTGGCACTTTGAGGTGAGAATTGACTTATCATGACCTATAAAGGGGGCGGCGTGTCAACCTATAGCGCTATACATGTAAGGTGGGTTGTTGGCTAATCGTACATTTGTATGTAAGACTTAGAATTCTAGCATGGCATAGCATGTAAGCATTTAGATTGAGCATAATAGTTTAAGAGTATGAAATCGTTTAAGTTTTGATAGTGATACATGTTGAGCCCCAGAGTAAAGAATAAAAAAGGGGGACAAGTATGAACTCACCTTTGGGTGCGTCTTGATATAGTTCCAAAGATAAGTCTTGGAAGATTAAGCTTTAGCTCCGATTAACTAGAATTAAGAATTAAAGTCTTAGGTTCAAGTTTTAGATTATAGATTCACGAGAGTCATGCAAGCCTTTTAGGCAAACCAAGCACAAATTGCCTTTAGGGCAATCCGGATGGTCATGAGATTAAGTTAGACCAAGCACAAAATCATCATAGATGATTCGGATGGTATAAGGTTAGGAATGTGAATCCATTTGATAGGTTCATGTCATAACCACTTCGTCTATGGAATAAACGTGGGTTTTGGACACGGGATTTCCCCTTTCTAGTGTGGATAAATCCGTAACACAAGAAGGGTCAAGAGAGTTGGTAAGGTAGGGTGTAACCACAAACCTTCCAAAGATTAATAATAGGATAATAAGATAGAAGATTGAAAGTAAGTTTATAATAATACATAGTATAACCAATACCATAGCACAAATCCATCTAGCATTAGATTGTTAGTAGACTTGGTTGGTTCCTTCACAACAAACATTCTTAGGACATAAAAACAATTCAGAAAAATAAACCCATTTGGGACCTCTTTTAGGTGCTCTACCCTTATCACACTTCTGTGGATAAATATGGGGAAGATCCTAGAGGTTTCTCCAAGGAGTTTTGGATAGAAAAGAGAAGGAAAAACATAAAAGAATTGAAGGTTTGAGCCTAGAAACTTACTGATGTGTTTTCAGGAAGTTTGCTCAAAAACCTTGAAGATTAGAGAGAGTTTTAAGGAGAAATGAGATGAACAAGAGGTTAAGGAGTGGGGAGGGGTTGTATTTATAGGTGGGGTGAGTTGGTTGGATGTTTAATGCACTAATTAAGGTGGTTGAGAGGAGATTAGGTGGGGGTTAAACTTAATTGTTATGAAAATATGATGGTTGTAATTGTTACTGTTGTCGTCGAGTTAAAAAAAAAGGAACGAACAAGTAATCTTGAAATGGTGATATGTTGTTATTATATGCTTAGTGATAAAGTCAAAACTTACATTTTCCTTTTTTTTTTTCTTTTTTTTTTATAATCTAAAGTATTATTACTTTTAATGTTTTATTTTAAAAGATAAAATATATATTAAGATCTTAACTAAATGAGTTTCTAAATCGATTAGTATAAATTATATTGACGACTCGTCAAGAATTGGTAGGAGTAACAAAAAAGAAACGAATAAAGGCGAACTCGGAATTTGTTAAGTATAGAATTTAGAATATATGCAATACTAAAAATCACGCGATGTTACATAAAGTTTGCGTCACATAGAATTTATAGAATAATGAAATAGGTAAGATTAAATGCAATTGACAAAATACTTTTCCATTGATCATAAGCTCGAGTTTACAAGGGTATAAGATGACAAGTTACAAGAATACGAGGACTAGAATGGTAAATATGAAAAGTACAAATGTTACAGTCTCCCCTACTTTAGGAAATTTCGTCTCGAAATTTATTCAAGTGGCTTGACGGAAAAGGTGTGGGTACTTTTTCTTCATTTGCTCTTCATGTTCCCAAGTGAATTCGGGTCCATTCTTCGATTCCCAACGAACTTTGACTAGCGGGATACGTTTTCGTTTGAGTTGTTTGACTTCACGATCGTAGTTTCCACTGGTTTCTCGACGAAATGCATAGTCTCGTCGATTCGTACGTCGTCAAGAGGAATGTGTATGTTCCCTTCGGCTAAGCACTTCTTTAAATTTGAAACATGAAAGGTGGGATGGACATTGTTGAGTTCTTGGGGTAACTCGAGCTTGTAAGCCACTTTCCCAATTCGCTCAATGATTTTGAATGGTCCAACATACCGTGGAGCTAACTTTCCTTTCCTTCCAAATCTGACTACTCCTTTCCAAGGAGACACCTTGAGGAGTACTTGATCACCAACATTGAATTCAAGGGGCTTTCGCCGCTTGTCAGCATAGCTTTTCTGACGGCTTCGAGCAGCTAAGAGATTATCACGGATCTGGATGATTTTGTTGGTCGTTTCCTGGATGATTTCGGGACCAGTGATTTGTGCTAGGGCTGAGCATAAATCGGGTCGACCCGAAATTACCCGAGACCCGGACCGAAAAACACCCGAAACCGAACCGATATAGTTAAAAACACGTTAGTGTTCGGTCCATATCTTCATTAGAATTCGAGTTCGGGTCGGTTCTCGGGTCTAGACCAAGAATAACCGACTTTATCAAGACCGAACCGAACTCTGCCATGGAATAAAGAACTTATGAACCTGTAAATCTTATGGTGGTAGTTTATATATGAAGAAGAAGTGCCAAAGCGAAGAGAAAATGAAAAACAAGAAAGAATCTAAAGCAGATGAATAGAAATTGAAGTAAAAGCGAATTTCAGCTAAGAGGAGAGGATGTGATATTTTGCGTGGGTTAATGGAGAAAGATGAAAGATAATAATGAAAAGGTTGTACAATTTTCTTACCTACATTGGAACTCACACTCATAGTCACACCACATTAAAGATGTGCATTATTACTTCCTTATTACTTTTTGTAGTTTCAAAGTCTTGGTTTTTTTAAACCTACTTTGAAACTTACGTACATGATTATTTACCGCACATCTAAACTATTTTACTGTGTATCTCACATTTTGTTGTTTTAAAATCTCATCAAGTATTATTTGAAAAACATTAGCAAGATATTAAATAGTTAAAAGTTTTACTTAAAATGTATGGTTTATAATTTTTGTTACACTTTTTAAAGTATCAACATAAAATATTATTTTAAATAGATTCTTTAATATATAACCGTTTACACTATGTAGAATTACATTCTATTATAATTAAGCATGTTTGTTATTATTTTAATATAAGCACTAATCAGGTTAAATATTTTAACAATTATTAGTTATGATTTTACTTTTATAAAATACAATAATTTTTTCAAAACCTTCTGTTTGAGAAGGTAAAAAGATGGACACTATTAACTAGTATCATGTGAAAATTCATTTGTTTTCCTAATTCTCATCATGAAAACTCACCCCAATTCCCAACTAATTTATTTTCTTTGTATTACATATTTCTAATCTTCCCTGTTTATATTTATATTCGCTTTTCATTCTGAAAAACCCTGAAATAACCGACAAGTTCAAGGGATTGGGAAGACAAAGTTTTTACTTTTCACCACCATCCTCCTCTTTATCTCTATTGTTTTATAGACCTTCTTCATTATCTCTATTGTTTTATAGACCTTCAACCCACCCTTAAAAATCTATAACCATTGTGATCTCATTTCATCTCCACCGTTATACAGATGTCCTCTTTCTCAAGTACTAGATGAATGATCAATCTTGGTTCAAAAGGTTTGAGATTGTCTTGCAAACAAATCTTTCATGCTAATATTTCTACTCTGGTCTTCTAATATATCAACCAAAATGCCCTACCTAGTAACTATATGACGTACATGAACTCATTTGAAATCCAAGTCAAATTTGAATATTTCGGTCTCGGTCTTACACAGCAAACCGAAGCACCGAAACCGAGAAAAGTAGAAACCCGAAATGAGATTTTTGGTCCAGCCTTCGGTTATGGAATCTATATATGTATCGGTTTCGGGTCGGGTTTTACCCTGTTCGGTCCGGTCTTATCACTTTGCTCACCCCTAATTTGTGCTTCACCAATCTCGTGCCAACATATAGGAGAACGACACTTTCTGCCGTAGAGAGCTTCGAATGGAGCCATTTGGATGTTGGTATGGTAACTGTTATTATAAGAGAACTCGACCAGTGGTAGATGAGCATCCCAGTTTCCACCAAAGTCGATTACACAAGATCGAAGCATGTCCTCAAGAGTCTGGATCGTACGTTCAGTTTGACACTTTGACCATCAGATTGAGGATGAAAAGCTGTACTAAGATTAAGCTGAGTTCCCATGGCAGCCTGAAATGTTTCCCAAAGACGGGAGGTGAATCGACCATCACGGTCTGAGATGATGTCAAGAGGAATACCATGACGACAAATGATTTCCTTGGTGTAGATATGGGCTAGCTTCTCCACTTTATAATCTTCACGAATGGGGAGGAAGTGAGCCTAAGCCCCACCCGCCACAACCAAAAACCTAACCCCCACCAAAAAACCTAACCCCCTACCCAAAAACCTAACCCCACCCTACCCACCCCCAAAAACCTAAACCTTACAAGCTAAACTTAAAAAAACTAACCCTAAAAGCTAAACTAAACCCAAAAACTAAACCCTAAAGCTAACCGGACATTTACTACACACGTGCATTAGAAGTCGCCTATTTTTTTATTTTTTTTTTTCTGAACGGGGATGACGTGGGAAAGAGAAGCTCCGAACCAGATTTTTGGTTTTTGACTTAAATTTTGAGTTATAATTTTTTTTTCTTAATTTAAGTAGGAGTTCCGAGTTCTCTCCCTAACTATGAGTTCTCAATTGAACTTTTCCCTATATAGTTATAGGTACATTTTTAAATTTACCATTGCACAACGACTGCATCAGCACAACAGTCGGGTCAACTAAGCACCCCACATCCCTAACTATGAGAAGCATTTGTTTGACCAGCTTTGAGCCTTTCAATTTCACCATACAGATATTTGACAAGAGTTGTTTTCATTATCTTCTGGTTTACCTAGAAGGGAAGCATTGAACTTCACGAAAAAGATTAGATCGTGCAAACTTTGCAGCGTAATTAAGTTGTTAAATCCAAGACTTTCTTTAATATCATACTCAGTAAAGTAGAGATGAAAATAAATGATTTACTTGCCAAAACAAAGCAGTGTCTTATCATAAAGTGTAACAATGTGTGGCTAAATGTAAGGAGAGTATAAAAGACCCAAGCTCATTAACTAACCCTTTAAAAAAATAACCAACTTTTGAGGGAAAAAACTTTAGTTTCCGCTACCAATAATCTCCACAGGAGCAGACTCCTCCTTGAAAGTGATGGTAGCGAATCGGGTCTCTGATAACTATGTTACGACCCTCCATTTGTGCCAAAAGTTTAGCAAACAGATGGCAGTCTCCACATATTCTAAGGTTTTTCCTGATTCTTACGGTCTTTCCCTTTGTTAAAGCCATCAGGCCGTATACAATTGCCAGTTTTTCGCTGTGGTACAACAATGGATCTTCCATTTGTTCCCCTTCAACGTCATGTAACACGAAACTCGTATCTGGAACATAACCCACTTCCCTTAATCTCTGAACATATTGGATCAGCCTCCGCGTGATCTCGTCTATGTCCGGATGTGAATTGTCCCTTAATACAAAGGCATGAATCTGTTTATCTACTTCGATCCAGCTACACCCTGGTTCCTTCCTCACATTGTTGCCTTTCATGATCTTCCTCACTTGTTCAGCATCTTCCCACCGATGAGTATTCACGTAAATATTTGATAAAAGGATGTAAGTTCCTGCATCATCAGGGTCAAGATCTAGCACCCGTTTAGCAGCGTATGCAGCTAGATCCATGTTGCGGTGAATTCTACACGCTCCAAGCAAAGTTCTCCACGTCACAACATCTGGTTTCGGCTCCATGTTGTGTATTAACTCGACGGCCTCATTAAGCTTCCTGCCCTTCCAAGTAGATCAACCATGCAACCATAGTGTTCTCTACCTGGTTTAATACCATAAACTTTTTCCATCGATTGAAAGTATGATTGTCCCTTATCTACAAATCCTGCATGACTACAAGCAAACAATACTCCAACTATTGTTATGTAGTTAGGTCTGGTGCCCGAGCTTGTCATTTCCTCAAATATATCTATGGCTTCATGACTGAAACCGTTTTGAGCCAGACCGATTATCATGGTACTCCAAGAGATCACATCCTTATTCACCATCCTAGTAAACTCAAACCTTGCATCCTCCATGCTACCACACTTGCAATACATGTCAAGAAGCGCGTTACTGAGAATCAAGTCTCGATGGTACTTCAACATATGAACATGCACTTGTCTTCCAAGTTCCAACAAGGCCAACCCAGTGCAAGCTCTCAAAACACTAGTCAAGGTCGCCTGATCCGCCAAAAACCCACATCGTTTCATGCGTTTAAAAAGCTCCAAAGCCTCATCTCCATCACTATTCTGAGCAAAGGCACCGATCACCGAGTTCCAAACAATCAAATCCCTCGTATCCATCTCATTAAAAACAGTTAACGCGTTCGACACTTCACCCCACTTCGAGTACTTATCGATCAACGCACTTCTCACAAACACATCCGAATCCAATCCAACTTTAGTTATAATGCAATGTATCTGCCTAAGTATCCCCAAACCACTACACGCCTGCAAAACAGACGAATAAGTAAACATATTCGGACTCACACCGCTTCTCATCATACAAACCAAGAACCCCAACGCCTCATCTCTCATCCCCGCATTAGCAAAAGCTGCAATCATAGTGGTCCACGACACAACATTTCTCTCAGGCATTTCATCAAACACTTTCCATGCATCATCCAACAAGTTAAACTTAACATACATATTAATGAGGGTATTAACCAAAAATGTTTTTGGCTGATACCCAGATGAGAAAACATGTTTTATGAACCAGTTTTCCTTCTCGAACCGCCCCGCGAGCCAAACAACACTTAATGAGCTCAGAATATGTTACAGAATCAGCCCAAACTTGGTTCTTTTTGCATGATGTTTAAAGCTTTCATGGCAGTTGGGAGGTCTCTATTGTAGCAGGCAGCAGTGAATTCATTAAGATGGGTGTTGGGTAAGGTTGATTGTATGGGTGTATTAGAATGCGTTTGGTGATGAATATGTAGTAAAGAGTGTAGTGTAAGAGTAGAGATGGTAGGGAGAAACTTGGGTTTATAATTGGAAAGTGATTTCATTCGTGGGTGTCTGCTTAATTATGTGAACTGAATTAGAATTAGAATTAGAATTAGAATTAGAATGAAATTTATTATATATATGATTATTAATATTAATTGCCAAGCATATGTAGAAGCATGTTGTGCTGTGATTTAAAAATGGGTTTAGAAGCCACCGATTGATTACTCCGGTGACGTGGGGCAGTGGCGACGGTACTGGAGGAGCAAGGAGGCAGCCGGTGGGAGACGGCGATTTATTTATAAAATTTATACCAGAAACCATCAACGGTTATATTTAACCTGTTCGATTTTAAAAATACTTTTTATCAAGGAATAATCATCAAAATAGACAGTTGACCAATCAAATTTACCAAAATAAACTTCTCACACTACTTCTAACCATGGCCTAATTAATAGAAAGCGGGCAAGGTAGCATGTTGCACCATATGTTAACAAAACACTCCACATGATTGGATAGTTAAAAAAAAACACGTATACTCTTATGTGAGAGGAGACAAACAACCTCTCCTCACACAATACTCACTCTTCATCACCATTTATCACGCATACCCAATACTTACGCTGTGTTCCCGAGTTTACTAAATAAAAGAAAAGAAGAGAAAGGGGTATTAGGAGAGAAAAGAAAGGAAAATATATAATTTTATTTCGTGTTCCCGAGTTGAAAGGAAAAGAAAAGAAACTAAAGATTTTATATGTTCCCGAATTGAAAGGAAGAGAAAAGAAACGTATATTTTACAATTATACCCTTATAAGGTTTTGTTATAGGTTAAATGAGAGGGTAAATTGGTAAATGATATACTTTAATTTTTTCTTACTTTCCCTTCCTTCCGCTTCCTTCCGCTTCCTTCCAATTTGGAAGGATTGTTATTTGAAGGAATTTTCCTTCCTCTTCTCTCCACTTCTTTCCTTTAATGAAACTCTGGAACACAAAATTGTTCCCCTTTCTTTCCGCTTCCTTTCCTTTCCTTCTATTTTTAAACTCTGGAACATAGTGTTACTCTCGAGCCTTAGTTTAGTCACAAGGATAAACTCTACCTTACTATGATGAGACTAGGAGTTTTTAGTATGCAAAATGAGAAGCAAAATAGAATGGACCAGTGTGAGGGAATGAAAAAACAAAGTGTTTGGTTGGTCAATAGAATACAAATACTAAAAAAACAAACCTCTATCTAACTCAACGCTACAAACTAGGGTTGTTCACGTGCCTAACCGTACTGATAGGACATTTGCCCGTGCTTGGTTCAATTATGAACCGAACTGAACCAAGCGTTTTTTCAACCGAGCAAAAGTCGAACGAGCGTCTTTTGATCCGGACAATTTTTTTCAAACGAACGTCGAACGTTGCAGAACAAAAAAGTAAAGTAATGATTGGGGGTTTTAGTTTATATAGTTAAGTAGTGTTTTCGATCCTCGAGGTTTCGTCCAATTAGAACATAATTATAAATTAAAAAAACACGGAACAAGAAAAAACATTCAATTGGTTCTATCGAGATCAACTGAGCAGGAAGGTGAATCATTGAGTGACCAAAGAAGACCCTTGTTCTATCGGAAGTTCGAAATCAACATAACCCTGATGAGTGGCGATAGAGAAATCAAATAATGATGCTTGATGGAAAGTTTTGATTAAGGTTATGTAGTTTTGAATCAAACGGCGAGTTGAGACTTGAGTATCGATCGACAGTTCACATTCACAGTATTTGACATCTTGACTAAATTACTCGAATGACTATTTGTATTGGACTTGAGTTTTAATTACTCAAATGAGTTCTATTGGATCTTGGACCAAACAATATTAATCGGAGATTCTAGTCATTTTATTAAATTATTAATATATATTTAAATTAAAAATCAAATTGAGTCAATCGAGCCAAACTGAACCGAGTGGACCTTTGTTCGTGTTTGATTTGTCTACAAACCGAACCATTTGAACCGAGCGGGCCTTTTTCGATTAAGCTTACTCGAACGAGCAAATTCCGAGCAAACGTCAAACAATTTGATTAGCCGTAGTAGAACCCACCTTGCAATCTTGCAAAAGGTTAAGAAAATGCCTTTGTCAATAAAAAAAAACACACCACTATTCTCATTCACCTCACATTTTTTTAACAGCAAGGAACGATGTGCCAATCATTGTGACACCGCTGTAGCCAAGATCCACCACGTGACCGCTGCTAGTCCTTTTGCTCTGCCAGATACGCAAAAACCCGACCTCCACCTCAATTAATAATTACTTTTCCAAAGTATACAAAGAGAATATTATTAATCTTTTATTCTATACAAACACAATCAAGACTCAAGAGAGAGCTTCACAAACACAAGAAAGATCTAAAGAAAAAGACATGGAGTCTTCAGGAGAGATGGTTGCCTTTCCTTTACTAATAACACCAATCGAGAACAATTACAGGGCATGCACCATCCCCTACAGGTTCCCTTCAGACAATCCCAACAAACCCACCCCCACTGAGCTTTCTTGGATCAACCTCTTCCAAAACTCCATTCCCTCTTTCAAGTACTCACCTTTTTCTTTCAAGATTCTTTATTGTTTAAATCTTTTTAATCATAGTTTGTTTTTGAATGTTTTTATTGTCTCAGAAAGAGAGCAGAAAGTGATGATACTGTCCCTGATGCTCCTGCTAAAGCTGAAAAGTTTGCTCAAAGGTGTGTTACTATGTTTCTTTTCAGCCTATGCATTGTGTTCTTGTTTCTTGATTAATTTATGTGGGATTAATAATCTGTTAATATCATAATTGGGAACATAGGATTGAACTGAATCTTGATACTTTGTGTTTGCAAAGTTTTTCCCAATTGTTTGTTGCACGTTGTTTGCTTGTGTTTATGTTTGTATTTATGCCAAGATTTTACTGGTGAAAGGTATAATGATATACTAGAGGATTTTAAAAAGGATCCCGAAAGCCATGGTGGACCGCCTGATTGTATAGTAAGCGCCATCTTTCTTTCTTGTGTATGCAGTACTTGATGAGATTGAAATGTTGTTACTTTTAAGAAGTAAAGTGGATGTTTTTTTGTTGGTGTGTGTGATTGTTGCAGTTTCTTTGTCGTATTCGTGAGCTTATCCTTAGAGAGGTTGGTTTCAGAGACATATTCAAGAAGGTTAAGGTGAGGATATAGCATTTATTTTTCACGGTCATCATCGGTTGTCCAACAAACTTTGCAACATTTATCCATCATCAATATTATTGATGCATACTTCCCCTAGCATGCCTGTCAGCCTATGAAATTGCAATCTTAGTTTTAATAGGTGTATCCCGAATCTGATCTATAAGAATAGCGGAAATAGAGCTCTTGTGCCTGAGGCGATCCAAAAAATACGGCTCAGGGCTGAGGCAGCGCTTAATGTATATGTGGGTCAACTTTGACCAAATGATGCAGCTTTTGGTTCTACGTAGGAGCAACGCCTTTCGTGCGTAAAGCTCTCACATCACGCCTTAGTTTATGGGACCTAAACGCCTCAAAGCGTTTCTCCCTTTTTAAAACCAAGATTGCAATGGGAAAGAGTTTTCTTTTTTGAATATGATATAACCTATAATGTTGAAGTGGTTTTTAATTTCTGGGTTTGATGCATCAGGATGAAGAAAACGCCAAAGCAATTTCCTTGTTTAAGGATGTTGTCAAGTTGAATGACGCCATTGAGGAAGAACCAAAGAGAGTGGAGAATTTGGTCAGAGGAATATTTGCAGGGAATATCTTCGATCTGGGATCTGCAACGGTAACCAAATGCTTCTGACTAAAAAAAAAACCATTTATTCCATATTTCCACCTTTCTGCCATTCTACATGGACTTAAACTTTAGTTATCTCTAGTAAAACAATTTGGCTGTATTGTAACTGATAATTACAAGCTGTCATGTATTCTTTACAGTTTACACTCATGTTTAACCTTTGTGAAGTGACGATTTTTTTTTGTTAAGTAGGTTCACAAACTTTTTATTTGCAAATTAAGAAATGTCATCTTATATATGGTGTACTGCAGCACTTAGTCGATAACTGATAATCTGATATATTATATTAAGAATAATTTGGATTCTGGTCTTATTGACAGTGTAACCTTTTTTCTGAATCTTGAAGCTTGCAGAGTTATTCTCCAAAGACGGAATGTCATTCTTGGCTAGTTGTCAAAATATTGTTCCCCGGCCTTGGGTTATTGATGATTTAGATGCTTTCATTTCAAAATGGAGCAAGAAACCTTGGAAAAAGGCGAGTTCCACCTCGATTCGTCCCATAACCAAGCTGTTCCTTTTATTACCTCTCTTAATGTTACTAAGCCTCTTACATATTTTTATCATGACAGGCTGTCATATTTGTTGATAACTCTGGTGCAGATGTTGTCCTGGGTATATTGCCCTTTGCTAGAGAATTGCTTCGTCGTGGGACACAGGTGGGCTGCCAAACTGAATACTTTTCTGCTCTATAACTCAGTTGCTTCTGCATTATTGATTGCCTAGCATTAGCCTGGATAACTATGATTTTATGAAACCGACCCCCCTCCCTTCCCATAAAAATAGTAATCGTGCATTATTGATTAGAGTTTTTACCATCTCCGGACACTAGATTTGAATTCCTACTAGATATGCCATAGAAGAGGGATTAGTGAATTTTTGATAATTGAATATTCATTGTGTGTATGATAGGGTTACGTAGGGTGTTATGCAATTTGCACCTACTACCTTCTAGACTATCATAAGTACAGTTAAATACATAGCTAGTCTCATATGCTTTCGCAAGCTAAGGACGGGGAACGACATGTAACTTTGATCATGATCGTAGAGAGAGAAATCTAGGAGTTGGTGAAAAAGTGTGTAAAGCTATCAACACTTTGATCATTAATCAACTTCCACATGCTTTGTCTGAGCATGTAATAGGGTAAAGGCGAGCTTGTGGGAGTTGTGAGCCTTTTTCTCGCTTGTGGTAAAAACAGCAATAAAAGTCGTATGATTGTGGGAGCGACCTCTACTATGGTGGCGGTTAGGGTTTTCGATGGCGCCTGTTGTAATTGGCTAGAGTTTAGGAGAGCATGCTTTTTGTGACACCAAGATAAACCAAAATTGATAATTGTATATTGCCTGTATGTATAATAGGGTTAAATAGGGGATCAATATAAAGGGTCTGATATTACAATATCTGCATGTAAGAAGGGAAGAACATGTTCTTCGTAAGGCATAAAAAAAACCAAGCATAAAATGCAATAATGCATAGCTGGTGTTATGCCAGTATCGTGGTCTCTCGCGCTCAGTTATGCATATGTTTTTCTAGTCCTATATATAGATCAAATGGGTTTCATGATACACAGGTTGTGTTGGCAGCTAATGACCTACCATCAATCAACGATGTAACATATCATGAGCTACTAGAGATCATATCAAAGGTACTAAAGATGTAACTTTTGGCATTGCATTTTGTTTTAAATAAAGTGGGTACTGTACTGTTGCTGCATGGTTTTAACTTTTCATTTATGTTATTGGAATTACCAGTTGAAGGATGAAAACGGACAGCTCATGGGTGTTGATACTCAGAATCTTTTGATTGCAAATTCTGGTAACGATTTGCCGGTAAGACAGTTAGATTGATCGCTTCATTGTTCATACTGGTCTGATCATGTGGTTTTTAAGTTGGTGAGTGTTGGCAGTGTCGCTTATAATAGTTAGTTAACTGTTATTACAGGTTATTGATCTCTCGAGTGTGTCTCAAGAGCTTGCGTACCTGGCAAGTGATGCTGACCTGGTTGTTTTGGAAGGAATGGTGAGTTTTAACCGAACATACACAGATGCCCATAAATGTTACAAAGTACATGTAAGCGCTTGTCACATGTAGGGGTGTTCATTTGGTTGGTTTTCGGGTTATTCAAATTTAAAAATTTGAACCTGAATTAGTATTCGCACTAATAAATCCGATTTTTCAAAGTGTTGACCAAAGCATATAAATCCCAAACCGGAATAAACGGCCCATTTGCTATGGTTAGGGCTGTTTTGTCGGTTTATTAACACTTGTAATATCACTGTCATCTGATATCAAATTTGTTGGCAGGGCCGTGGAATCGAGACAAACCTGTATGCTCAATTTAAGTGTGATTCCCTCAAGATTGGAATGGTTAGCAACAGTTTATACTTGTTTTGCACTCTCTTATGCTTAGGGTATTAGTTTTAACTTTTAACCAACTATTTGTTGTATGCAATTAGGTGAAGCATCCAGAAGTTGCTCAGTTCTTGGGTGGGAGACTATATGATTGTGTGTTCAAGTTCAATGAAGTTTCGAGTGGTTGATTAGACTATTTGCAACAGGCCTGGCTGGATGACTGCATCTATTCTTTCTCATTAGTTTTATAAATGATGCTTCTTTTAATAAATTTGCCATGTCACTTGGTTTCGTCGTCCAAACATAACACACTATAGGTCATGTTTGGTTGCGGTTATACCTGCATGAACCTAATATGATTTTTGCGGGTTAATTTAAGCTAAAGGGGTCCTGGTCGAACCCACGTACATGTTTAACTGAATGGATCAGTCTATTTTTTTTCTTCTTTTGTTTGATTTTAAAAGGTAATTTATGCTAAAACTTAAACTCATTGAATACTTTTTTTAATCGAATCTTACAAATTAACAGAGAAATAGACATTAAGTTCTATAACAGCGACGTTCAGGTTAAATAGGTTTCATCCGCTAAATTCATCAATGTGTTTTTCGTGTTTGGGTCAAGGTTTTACTTGTCCTTACTTTTTAGCAAGATACTAGAAAGAAGGAAAACAGCCATGTCTCCAAAAACAAGTCAAAATATTTTTACATTGTATTTCAACCATTTATCTAATGTTAAAGTCTTCCATCTCACTCGAAAATTCAGGTTAAAGTATGAAGTTTCTTTAATATCGTCTAGAATCTTCGCCATGGGACTAGTTTGCTTGTCGAAAACTATTTTGTTTACACCCCACATAGCCTACTTCCTTTTGGCTGTGAATTCTGAATCATTTTTGTGCTTTATAAATCTGTAACTAAGTTTACTAACGCGATGCCTGGAGACTCTATCCGTTTTCCCAATTGCCACCAAATAGCTTTTGCTGCAATACAAGAAATGGGTAGATGATCCACCATTTCAATTCCATAACCACATTGTGCACGCCTTTGGTTCCCATGTTGTTTTGCCCCCAACAATCTTGTAGTTTTGGAGTAGAAGTGCTTCTTTATCCGCAACCTTACTGAAGATGTTTGGAAACAAGGTGCATAGCGACCAGGTCCCAACCCAATTGACAAACCAGACCTCGTTTTACAACCACGTCCCACTTTAGAAACCAACTTCTCTTGTATATTAACATTCATTATATCAAACTCACTTTAGAAACCAGCTTCTCTTCCAAACCCCTTGCTGAGACTTTTTAACCGGCACTAGGTGACGCTCCCATCGCCTATCATGAATGGCCAAAATAACTTTTACCCATAATTGATCCCCACATCCCCCCCCCCCCCCCCCCCCCCCCCCAACCATCCTGTTTAAAGATGCTTATACTTTGGCCCCTCCCATAAAAAAATGCATTAAAAAAATCCCACCTTCCTATTTTCTTATAATGGTGTTCTTTACATCATGTGTCTGGATGATATCTAAACATATAAAAGTATGTAGACAAGCCACAGTATATGTTTATATCATAAGAGATATGTAATACATTCTAAAACTGACGGTGACTATTGGAATCAAATTACACGACTACATTCAACACTGGATTGTATGAAAAAATAAAGTGAATCTGGCATCATCATCTCTGCAGCTTTCCAATGGAATGCAAATAGATGGAAACTGAAACGACACTGTCAAGATAACCCAATGTTAGCCTATGTAAAGCAATAACGATCGTTCCATTGATAAGAAAGCAAGCAGTGTTGGCAACTTACGTGGATCCAAGGAAGAAAGCTAGGGATAGATGAAAATTAAACAGAAATACAGAAACAACTGCTGTTAGTAGCATTGCTACAGAAGTAGAATAAACCTGCAATAAAGGCCAATGCTAGTCATGTAGGGCATCTATGGGAACATTGATATTCAGAACAGACAAGAGAGGCCTTACCTTGACGATATTGTCAGCATACTTCATCACCATCGACACAGCGATCCCGCTGCAAATCCAGGACAATAAAAATTATTCGCAAACTGAAGTCATCCGCCACTTTTGAGCAGAAGAAATGCCATGTCAACTTACTATTTTAAACTATATTATAGCAACTATAGAGTAACAAAGGATAGCGATGTGCTTTTGGTAACACATGATACGGTTTGTCTATTTGTTGGTCTCAACATGCAGTGCTTCAAAATCTCAGCATAGTTGGACTGCCTAGGTGATAAGCATCCCTAAAAATTTGATTAGGACCTAATCACTTGAAGATAAAACAGGATTAATCAAGTTAGGTGGGGAGAAGGGGGTCTACCCTATTGCTCAGGTCAATAAATTAGGCAGCTTCACAGTTGTTAGACCAGTTAAGAATTGGCATTCATTATTATAAGGTCTAACAATTGTGAAGCTGCCTAATTTATTGAGATCGAGTGACTTGTATCCAATAGAAAATGAAGAATTAAGGTTTACAGAATCAATATTGATCTTCTTCTGAATTGACTGATTAAATGAATGTGGAAGAAATATTCTTCAAAATACTAATCTGTAGAACTATGAAAGAGATTGTAAATGACCAGTCAATTTCCCTACCAATCCATGAAAATGCCATTTTACAGTCATAAAAAAGCAAGTGTATCAAATTAGATAAAGTATATATTCAAATTTTCAAGCTTTAAGATTAGGACAGCCTAATCCACTTATAGGCATTTAACCCTAGATGTTCACTTGACCACCTAGCTCCTTTTTACACCTTCCCAAGTCCCAACACACAGTATCTAATTTAATTAATGCAAGAATTCAAGAAACTAATCTTTTAGATCATGTCAGAAAACTGAAATGAGATCAAACTACACGGTCTACACTGCGCTGTATTAGAAGCATCATACAAAAACTTGCAGCAGACTGGAAACGAATTTTCAATTGGAAGATATAATAATATACCTTAGGGCATGGTTGATTATCATGAGAACAGTAATTGGCGAATATCCATGGAAAAAGCCCCTGCAAAAACGAGTAGGGCTTTTCATTAGAAGTGGACAAGGTGGAAACATCAGAGATAAGAAAGCCATCAAATTAAGAGACAGAAAGAGCATAAGTAGCATACTTGTTCACAACAGCATCAAAATCTTGGACCAGTATTGCAATAATGTTGAAGATCATCCCAAACACATATAACCAAAAGTTCTGCACATTTATGTTCCTGGAAGGCCGTTTTTTAATTATAGCCTGTAAAATTGAGGGTGAACTTATCAAATAGAGTATCCATAATGTCATGTATACACCGCGAGCCTTAAAAGCATTCATATAAAACTTTTAGGTGATAAAAATGATGACAGCTTTAACTAATCTTTTGGAGTTCCTAACTGAAAGTTAAGCGCAATTTGGGATAACAGAAAAACAATACACACCCTTTACCTCTGTGTACACTCCAGCAAAACCACTTAGTAGTGCCATGATCTGCAAATACATAATTGAGTACATATTAGAAGGCTCATTAGTTTAAATTAAATATTGGGTAGGCAGTATGAAGGAATAAGCTGAAAAAGCCAAGGACTCACAATGGCCATCATCCAGCCTAGAAAAGGAGTCTGAAGAACATGATCAGAACTGTTAACCAAGTCAATCAAAGTGTAAGAGAACAGTCAATAACCAATACATGACTAAAAAAGGTATATGCAATTCAAGGAAGTTTAAAAGGCATAACACGGAACAAGCATCAGAAGTTAAGGGTCTGAAAATGTGACAAAAACGAACCAAGATCACAAAACGTTCAGGAAATCAGAGAGCCATGGGAACTTTTAGGACCCAGTGACCCAGTCATCCAGGTACATATAATTAACAAGCAATGATACAGTAAAAGACGATCAGGGATGATTATGAAACTTGTAATATAGAGATAGTCAAACTTACGAAGGATTAAGTTGTGCTGTTGTGCAACCAGCACAAAGTAAAATGAAAGCAGCCCACTGGATCTCGCTTAACCTGTGCAAAGTTATTGAAAATTGTAATGCAACATTTACATTCTACCTGATCACAAACAAGGTGTGACATGGTAGCAGGAGATTTAGTAGGTTCATCCTTAAAGGTAAGAACACATACTTCTTCTTAAGGATTATGCGGTACAACACACCGGTGCTGATAATATTCAGGTTTTTGAGTATCTGATACCCTGGAGCATCCACATACGCAAAGATATAGTACTGCCAAATACATGATCCTCAGATACGGTTAAAATTAAAACAACTAATAATGTCAGATTAAACAACAATCAAAACAAACCTGGAGCAAATTCTTGACAAGGTAGAGTGCCGCAGGAATAGGATAAACACTAACTTCATCCACTGTTGTACTAAGCCTGAAACCAGATTATAGAACTTGAAGGGGAATGGAAGACCAAATGCTTCTTGTTTTCATACATGAGGAATTCTTATAATGGCCAGCAAAATTGTCTTATATAAACACTTACTTTATATATGACTTACACAATGAATGAAGGAAAGATCTCACACTGAATTGGTTAGTGGCGTAGATTTGAAGTCCTAATGAGTTATTTAGAAGATTTATATGTATTGTAAAGAACACCCATTGGTTTCCATAAGAATTTGGGAAGATTTGGAATGTTGCCAAAATGAACCAATGAGAGGTTTTAAGGGTACAATTATTCAAGTTTTGTCAAGCAAAAGTAGGGTTAAAAATGAATCAAATCATTTGTAATCTTGCTGCACATAATATGCAGATGCTCTTGCATAGTTCAACACAATTAATCATTAATGTTATTGAGAATTTTCTGAGGCAAACTTGTATGACAAAATTCTCAAATTTTAATGAAGATGTTCATTTTCTCCGAGCAGAGGAAAGGAGTGTCTAGCTAACAAGTGTAAGGAAGAGGACAGAATTTCACAAAGCCAACAGATTCATGCGTGTCACATACAAAAAACTTCGGGACCCTGCACATTTGCATGCTAACTGGCTGCTGTCCAAACACTATAGAAACCATTTGCGTATCAAAAATTATCTTGTAGCATTTAAAGTTTAAAGTTATTATCTCAACAAGTGATTGTAGATGCAAATGACTTCGAACTTATGTGGAAATGTGGGAAAGTATACTGCAATGCCATGTCTATTCCAGTCCTATAGCTTTAGTGGAATGCTGTCTGTTTAAATTGGGCACCTCAGGCAGTATATAGACATCAATTGCTAATTTTTTATATGTACAATTTACAAACACTAGGAGCATGCAATAACTGGATGAACCCATAGTTGTTAAAAGCCATCGCCTCTTGCGCCTAGGACCAATTTTTAAGCGAGGTGAGGCAATTGCGCTTTATATCGAGGAAATTTCGCTTTAATTCTCCAGGTGATGGTTTAGGCGCAACTTCCAGCGAGATTCCCAAATTCCGAAGAGTTCCAGCCAAATTTTCTATATTATGACTAGATCACAGCTAGATTTCTACTTTTGTGTAAGGAAAACTACTTTTATGCACTAATATTTTAAAACTTTTGATACTAATTAAATGATATGAAATGTTACATAATAGCTTTTGTTTATTTTGTTTATAGAATTGTATTATTTTTCTAGTACATCATATATGTTCTTTTTTTTTTCTTTTTTTTTTTTTTTATCTCAGGCCGTTGCTATTTTTACTCCTTGTGCCTTGAGTGCGTCTAGCGCCTTTAATGACTATGGATGAACCTAAACGAAAGCCTAACAAAAAGATAAAAACTAGCCAAACATAGCTAGAAAAGCAGAAATTACAGGAGGATACACGTATAAATCATGAGTACAAATTCTTGCATCATCACAGATTTGCAAAATGTAGAATAATACAAAATACTAAATCAAATTGTACTAAAGTTGCAAAGAGCACAAGTTTTAGGGTGCGAGACATTACGTGAGAGGCAATATAAAACATACCTGTTATCTTCAGTCACACCTTCAGTTTTCCATATTCTACCCAATGCGACAAGTGACAGTGCACATTTCAAAGCCTCAACCTGAATCCAAATCAACGAAAACAGACATCAACACTGTATTCCTCCCAATAACACATGACACCAACCATTCCACACAAATTCCTCACCAAAAAGTTAGCCGTTGTGACACTGTACTCATATCTTCCAGCTCGTTTCGACCAGACGATAAGTATAGCTTGTGAACTCGTAAGAAAAGTCAACGCTAACGTAACAATCGACCTATTACAGTCAATAAAAGTTAAGTTAACAAACATCATAACATATAACCTCAAATAATGAAACCAGCACTGATATATTAATCCACCACTTACTTCATCTTCCACTTTGTTTTATCATAAGGTGCAGCAACTGCAAACATCAAAACCAAACCCTAAATTACAATCTCATAACTTAAAATAGTGCTAAAATTGTATTATTACCATCTAAAATAGGTTTGCCACGTAAGCTCTCAACGTCTTCATTAACAGGATCCCCAATCTTATCCTACAAATTACAATGTTACATAACATCACATCACATTGCATTACAGTTAGTATCTGAACTTATTAATACTAAAGGATAACAACAACAGGATAGCAGATCGAGGTTAATTCCAATATTAGTGTGAAATAAGTATGATTTAAGTAAAATTAAGCGACAAAATCGACATGAAGCAGAAAAGCTATAGATTAAAAAGAAATAAGCAATGATGATAAGAGAAGTAAGTGTAGGATATGGTTAATGGAACCTGATCTTTGATTCTTCTGTACTCCATTAGAGAGTTGGATAGATGATATGTGAGGTGAAGAAGTGTGGTAGATGATTGGATTATGATGGAAGTGACTGGATCCGGATGGATGTCGGGTTGTGGAGTGTGTAAGCAGCTGACGGCAGTGGAAATCCGATGGCTTAAACAAACATCAACCGTCTACGCGGGATAGGATGGACTCATCTATCAGACGCATAGATCAAGATTTAGATTTTTATTTTTATTTTTTAATTTTTTACAAATAACCCACATTCCATTGATCTAAATATTTTACATCTTTACTTTTGTCTGGTAGGACTTAGGACCATTCGAAACTTCGGATTGAATTCGAACTTGAGACATGTTACCTTTAGCCCAAATTTTCATTTTCCTCCGATGTCAGTTGAACCTGTTATCTACACCCTTTGATAGAGATAAGAACCATTAAGTATGGTCTCACGTAAGGTGAGGTGGCAGCTCAGGACGTGAGTCGGGCGTGAAAGTGATCACCATGAGAGGAATCACAGGCGTGCGTGTGGAGTGTTTGGAAGGGGGTGAAAGAGCAAACCATAACACATAGCCTAAATTACAGACACTTTAAGAAATCAAGATCTAGATTTTTTTTTTGAACGACGAACATTATATTACGCATTTACGATATAGGACCAACAAGTAGCTAAACCCTGAATTACAAACACCAAGCTATAAAATCCCGATTACACCAGAGCAAGAAATAAAAAACTACCTGATCAAGATCTAGATTTGAATTTTTTCGATGCATATGTTTGATATTATCAGTTTAAGAACTATGTCTTTATTAGATGAACCAACTTGTGATGTTTTCTGGTCCGGGGCCTTACAATTAAATAAAGCTGCATTTTGTAAACTAATATTTGATGGTTGAAATTATAAATTATTTGTCGTCTAATGTGTAACTTTTTAGATCGTACCTTGATAGTAACATTGATTAATTGAGTTATCGGACACCCCATATCCAACACGCGTGTTGCAGTTTAATTAAAAAAAATGCATAGAGCCCTGCTATGTCACTACCAACCCTTTAACTTTCACGTTTTAGTTTAACTAAGAATTAAATAAAGGAAAAAAATAATAAAAGAAAGGTGTGCTTGGTTGATTAGGGGTGGACGCCGCAATCTTACCGCTCCAACGCGTATTCAGAGGTTGCTGTTATTAGGTATGAGCACGTATCAGTACCGAAAATAATTAGTACGGTACTGATTCAGTACCGAATTCACATATAAAAATTGGTAAATACCAACCTTGTCCAACGCCCATGGGAGGTGTTTCACTTTGTTAACCGACGTGACTATGGACGTTAGCTCACAACACCTAACCTAGAAATCAAACAATAGTGACCCATTAACTTAATTTAATTAAAAAAAAACATGTAAAACCACAACTGATGATTCACCACACCATCCTATTAGATTCTAGTCAAAAGATAAAAGATGATTGATAACAAAGTTACATCAACACAACACAAGATGACGAACCGACAAGCATTCGGGTAAAAAAAAAGTCCAAATAACATATACCATCATCATCATATAAGTAAGCTGTCTCCTCCGTTGATGGATCCCACCACCATTCACTACCTATCCATTTATATCTCAATCACCTCCCCTCTCTCTTTCTTTCATTTCCCACCTCCCTATTAAATCCCCATCCAACCCAACCCGACCCGACACCACCATGTTACACAGAGATAGATCCCTCCCCGTCACCACCACCACCTCACCGGACCCCTCCTCCATCACCGCCGGCATCCGCCGCCGCCTCTCCTCCGTCTCCCTTCGCATCCACCCATCCTCCATCTCCGACACCAAAGCATGGGCCATGCGCCGATCCAAATCCGTTTCTTCCATGGGTGAATCCGCATCTTCTTCAATCAGAACCTGGTGGGACTGGGGATGGGGTTGGATACTTTCTAAAAAAACAGTGTTCGGTCAAGATCTGGAGTTTAACCAAACATCTAGCAACAACAGTAGCAACAACGGTGGTAGCTGGAGGAGTGTTTTCTTCAAGGTAAGAACCGAGATCCGAAAGATTGTTAGATCTGATAATAAAGTCGGATTACCTCAAACTGTTCGGTATAACTCCGGCAGTTATTCCAGGAACTTTGAACGACTGTAGCTCCAAATTCAGAAATGGGTTATTGATCTGCATGCAGCATTATGTTATTGTATGAAATTCTTTTGTTTAGAGAGAGAAAGATGAAGAAAAAATGGAGGTAGAATGTGCCGGAGATCTGATACCGGCGGTGGTGGGTTTCTGTTTCCGGTGAGGTGGGAATGGATGTCGGTGGGTAGGGTTATGGGTTTTACTGTGTGAAGGTAAAGTAATTTGTAAAATTCATTTTATGTAATTTTTTTTTATTTTTGTTATTATTATATATGGGACGAAATTAATTATTGTATTGTATTGTTTGTTGATGCTTTGATTGTCTCTTCAAAGTTGTTATGATCCGATCTTTAAACATTGTGATTATGGTGTAACAATGTATATACTTACTACTAGTCTGCTATTACTTTTGATTACAAACATGAAGCTTACGAATCGAAGTTTTAGTACGAAGACGGAAGACCGAGCGAAGAGAGTGTGAAGGAGGAAAAGTTGTAAGGTCCACCGATTTTCACTAATCAAATCTTTTTTTACTTTTATTTAATGTTTAATTAATTCACTATATCCACTTATTGGGTGGTTTAGTTATCAACTCTTCGCCTATGTAAGGCTAACGTAACAACACTCTTTCCTAATTATTGAGCTGTGTTGTAATTGTTGTTATTCCACAGCACATAACCTAATTATTTTTCAATGCTCACATGCTGTAAAGATGTTTTTACTCTTATATTGAATTACAGTTTTATCTTTTTATTTAAGAAAAATTTAAATAATATCCGCACAACCATCCCTAGTTTATTTTTTCCCTGTCTCCCTCTTTCTCTCGAGCTTTTTACAACTAGACTTTTTTAGGGTTGTTCAGCTTGGAAAAAAAGCTCACTTGATATGACTCGAATTGAAATTGGTCTGAGCTGGTCTGTTGGCTCATATAAAAGTGAGCCTAGCTCGGCTTGGTTCGTAAAGAACCAAATTGACTCTGTCTGACTCGATTGTTAAAAACCAAGTCGTACTCAAGCTTAGATTTTCAGCTTAGTTTAAAATCCAAGCCTAATCGGCTTGGTATATAATTGAGTTAGCCCGAGGTTAAGGATGAGCTTGGCATTGGTACGAAAGTACAGATCCCGAAAATCCTCAAAATTGGGTATTGGTATCGGGACACTATTTGAAGGTAAAAACCGATAATATACCGGTACCGTACCGAACTAGTACCAAACAGAAAGTCCCAATCCCAAAAATGCCAAAAAGTACGTGCCGATAATGATTCGGTATGGTAAATTCGGTATCGATTCCAGTTCAGTTTTGGTACCCGGTAATATTTGCTCATCCCTACCCGAATTTGCCTTAGCTAAGCTCGGGCAGGCCTTGTGAACAGTCTTCTGTTAGAGTGAAATATTTTCACTAATCATAAGTTTTTGATTCTATAAAGACAACTCGTTTTTGTTTGTTGTGTTAGTTGTGTAATAATTTTTAGCTGGTGTTATTTTAATTTTTGTCAAGTCAATATTATAAAGGTAAGAAAAATAAAACTGATTCTATAAATTTAATTGTTAACCTAGGCTCATTTTTGTTACAATAAAGAGTATGTTATGTATTTTCTTAGCTGCATCACAAATTTATCATTTTTTCCCTTACGTTTAGTGTAACGAGTGTCGATAATGTGACTAACCAAATCGATGGATTTGATGCCAATCGAATTTCTAATACTACGATACGTGGAGGATCTCACTAGTAATTAATTAATGTTTTAAAAACCATTTTTTATACCATACCAAGTTGGGCTAAAAACAGTTTAACCGGCGATATCAGACAATTCAACTGGGCATACAACGATCTAACCATTTATACAGGGCGGTGTGAACCCTTTTTTTAAAACATTGCTAGTAATGTAATATATAAAGTGGATGAAACAAAAAGATACAAAAACCATGTTGGTCATGTGTGTTTCCATGAGTGGCAATGGGGTGTCACCGACAGAACCGTTGCCAATGCCAGCTAGCCACTTCTTTCTTTCCCACACAAACTATATAGTATTTCCGTGTTTTAGAAATGGAATATAAATTGTGTTCATATAAATAATAAAATGTCTGTTTTCAACTTTTCATCAATTTGCAATTATGGACATCGACTAAATTTATTTGCTCATATTTTTTTAACATAGTTATCAGAGATAGAAAGAGAGAATTTAGAGAGAGAAAGTATTTTGTATTATGATTTTGTGTTAATGAAAATATAAATACATCAAGACTATATACACACTCATAGTGGGATATCTATTTCTCTGATATGTTCCTCAAGCTGAACGGGGCGACACAACGTGAAGCTTGACCTTAAGAGCGTCAAAACGAGTCGAAGACAACCCTTTGGTCAAGATATATGCAAGCTGTGACATAGTAGAAACATACCGAGCCACTAGGGTTCCCGCAAGCACCATCTCCCGTATAAAATGCAAGTCAATCTCAATGTGTTTCGTACGCTGATGAAACACAGGGTTGACTGCAAGATAAGTAGCTTCAAGGTTGTCACACCAAATAGTAGGTGGACAAGATAAGGGAATGCGTAGCTCAAACAGTAAAGAACCAATCCATCGTGTGTGCTAAAGCCCGATAATCTGCCTCAGTACTCGATCTAGCAACAGTGTGTTGTTTTGTTTCTAGGAACTCCAACTGATAAGGTTGGGTCCAAGAAAAACACAATAACCAGTAGTAGAACGACGATCATCAGGGCAACCAGCCCGATCAGCATCAGAATATCCATGAAGACCATATCTATCAGACCGCTGAATAGTCAAACCATGAGTAGCAGTACCTCGTAAATATCGTAAAATGCGCTTAACAGCGCCCCAATGATGATCAGTAGGTGTCTGTAAAAACTGAGACACCTTACTGACCGCATAAGCAATCTCAGGCCTAGTCAATATAAAATACTATAATGCCCCCACGGTACTACGATACGAAGTCGGATCACTCAATGGAGTACCTGTATGACGAGATAACTGTCGACCAGATGACACGGGAGTAGATAAAGGACGACACTCGGACATACCAGTCCACTACAACAAATCAAGCAAGTAACGCTGCTGTGATAAATGTAACTCATCATCTGAAAAAGTCGCCTGAACACCCAAGAAGTAGTACAAAGTGCCTAAGTCCTTGAGTGCAAACTGAGCGTGTAACAGGGCAATCAAGTCTCTCACAAACACAGATGAACTCCTGGTAATAATAATGTCATCCACATAAACCCAAACATAACATGTAATGCCATCCCGATGGTACACAAAACAAAGATGTATATGAAATACACTGTGAAAACACAGTAGCAGTAAGAGCCGAAGAAAGCTTGGAAAACCAAGCTCGAGGTGCCTGCTTAAGGCCATAAAGGGCCTTCTGCAGAAGACATACATGCTGAGGATGAGAAGAGTCAACAAATCTAGGGGCTGTGCCATATAAACAGTCTCATACAAATCCCCATGAAGAAAGGCATTGTTGACATCAACATGCCGAATATCCCATCCTCTGGAAAAGACAACCGAAAGAACAGTACGAATAGTAGTGGGTTTCACAATTGGACTAAAAGTCTTAGTGTAATCAACCCCCTCAGTCTGTAGAAAGCCCTTAGCAACAAGCCAGGTTTTATATCTACTCACAGTACCATCAGGATTAGTCTTAATCCTGTAAACCCACTTGCAACCAACAATGTTGGCATCAGTGGGAGCCGGAACCAGACGCCAAGTCTGGTTGGCGTAAAGAGCATCCATCTCGGCACGCATGGCATCCCACTAAACAGACCATCGCTGAGCCGGATGAAAAGTAGTAGGCTCAGTGGTAGAAGCAGTAGAGGCAATAAATGTAACATGATCGGGAAACTGTCTCGCCTGGCGAGTATGATCCTGAGACAGAGTGGTCATAGGGTGAGTACGAAGAGGAGGTGGAGGAGGAGAAGATGATAAAGAAGAAGGAAAAGAGGTAGTAGGAAAAGAAGTAGGAGAGGGAATGGAAGTAGAAGAAAAAAGAGGAGTAAGAGGTGGAGGAGTAGGAATAGAAGAAGTAGAAGGATCAGAAGTAGAAGAACTAGAAATAAAAGAATAAGTGGGAGGAGGAATAAAGAAAATATGAAGAGAATCTGTAACTGGAGGATCAGATGAAGAAGAGGAGCTGGGAATATCAAACACCGACTCATGAAATGTGACATGGGGATAAGTAAAAGTATGAGAGGTCAAAGGATCAAAACAAGGATAGCCACTATGACTAGGAGCATACCCCTACAAAAACACAAGGTGTAGATTTGGGTGAAATCTTATCCTCCCGAGTATCACCCAGAAAAGGATAACACAAACACCAAAAAGTACGAAGAATAGAATAATCTAGTTGGGTACCAAATAAGATCTCGTATGGAGAGGAAAAATGAAGAACAAGTGTAGGTAGCCAGTTTATGAGAAACGCGGCTGTAGCAAAAACATCATACCAAAATCGCTTTGGTTGATGAGCATGAAACAATAAAGCACGTGCGACCTCAGAAAGATGTCAGTTTTTCCTTTCCGCCACCCCATTTTGTTGGGGTGTGTACGGGCAGGAAATTCGATAAACAATGCCAGTCTCAGTGAGATACTGAGCCATACAACCACGAGTAAGCTCAGGAGCACCATCCCACTGTAAATGTTTTATGGTGCATGAAAACAAGTTTTCAATCATCGGACGAAAATGGCGAAAAGAATCAATAACCTTAGAACGACAGGTCAACATATACATCCATGTAAATCTACTAAATTCATCAATAAAAGTAATAAAAGATCGATAACCAGATCGAGACATAACCGGGGCAAGTCCCCAAATATCACAATGAATAACATGCAAAGGAACAATAGAATGAAAGACAACAAAATCAAATGGTAACCGACTGGCTTTGGAAATGCAACAAGAATTGCATGGTTTATTGTTAGTTTTATGTGGTATGGACAAAAAAGAAAGTCTAGACAAAACAGAGTTAGACGGATGTCCTAATCTAGAATGCCAAGTCTCGCGTGGAACCGAGAACGTGGCTGATAATGAATAAAGCATATAAGGACTAGGACGCATATGGTGAAGAATCTGACCCGCAAATGTCTGAATAGACAAACCATAAACAGAGAAGCTAAAAACAACTGGATGGTCAATAACAAGCTAATTAAATTAAAAAAAAACATAAAAAAGAACATTTAAAATACATTAAAACACATTAATATTAAACATAAAATTAAAATACATAAAACAAAAACAAAGATAAATAAACCTAGGGTTGGCGCAACAATTGCTATGCCTAGACATGGCCGAAAATGTTACCATATCGAGCCTTATAGTCCACATGAGTGAATTCGATAGTCAACTCCTAGTCGAAGTCCAGATCCTCCCTCAACGTGTTCTCGTATAGGGTGGTCCACCGATCACACTTTATGTTGAGATCAGCCCGCTTTCGCTGCAGGCTCTCGATGGTCCGGTCGTTGGTGCCGACGTGATGGCTGAAGCCGGCCAACACGCGGTCCAAGAACCCCTTCGGGTGGGAGCCCGAGCCTGAGGCCCTCGAGTGTTGTTGTAGAACCGGTTCGTTTGTGGCGTCTTTGTAGCACACCACCAACACCATCTCTTCTTCCTCGGTCCAGCGAGTCATCTTTGTGTGTCTTTGTTTGTTTATACGGTGGTAAATGTGAGTTTTAACCCCACAATTTGTTGTGTTTATATACAAGGTTTCGAACGGTTCATTGTATTCAATTTACTGTTTGGTGGAATGGTTTCATTGTATTCAATTCGATTGACGGTTTCCAAAGTTAAAAATTGAATTTACTGACCGTTTGGTAGTGGGACGGTTGTAATAATGTGAGTAATTAATATAAACCTTTAAACCGTGTGAAATTTAAAAAAAGTTTAGTGAAATTAAAAAAAAAAAGAATCAGTGGAGTGCTGCCTCCAAAAAAGTGTTTCAGTGAAGTATATGACAGTGCAAGACAGAATTGATTAAAATCAGTTAAGTGAAAAAAAAATAGTTATTTACCCCTTCCCTCATACCACTACACATGTACTAAGTTGTAAATTGTAATTATTGATGATAACATAATAATAAAAGGGTCTTTCTAATTAAACCCCCCAACTTCTAAATCAACTCCTTAATCAAAGCGCATCGCTTTGGCCAAAGCGAGGCGCCTGGGTTAATTTTTTTTAGGGAATCTCAGTCTTTATGTCTAATCAGGCAGTCAGGCGCCTCGCTTTGGAAGAATCTTATAAACCAGGTGCTAATTTTGTTGAATATGCGGAAGACTGACCTCGACCTGGTATGATGGTCAGTCTTCTGCATATTTGACAAAATTCGCACCTGATTTATAACGTTCTTCCATTAGTTATCCATTTCTTCTTCACCCGGCTATACAACCATAGGGCGTCTTTTGGGTCCAACTTGCCTTTTTGGATCAGGCGCAAGCTCATCTTAAAGATGATCTTGTTCTTGATACAAAAGTCAACGTGGAACCAAAGACTCCATAGGGTTGCCAAGATGGACGAAGAGAATATGGATAAACTAAATGGAAAAATCTTATAAACCAGGTGCTAATTTTGTTGAATATGCGGAAGACTGACCTCGACCTGGTATGATGGTCAGTCTTCCGCATATTTAACAAAGTTAGCACCTGGTTTATAGCGTTCTTCCATTAGTTATCCATTTCTTCTTCACCCGGCTATACAGCCATATGGCGTCTTTTGGGTCCAGCTTGCCTTTTTGGATCAGGCGCAGGCTCATCTTAAAGATGATCTTGTTCTTGATACAAAAGTCAACGTGGAACGAAAGACTCCATAGGGTTGCCAAGATGGACGAAGAGAATATGGATAAACTAAATGGAAGAACCTTATATAAACCAGGTGCTAATTTTGTTGAATATGCGGAAGACTGACCTCGACCTGGTATGATGGCCAGTCTTCCGCATATTTAACAAAATTCGCACCTGGTTTATAGCGTTCTTCCATTAGTTATCCATTTCTTCTTCACCTGGCTCTACAGCCATAGGGCGTCTTTTGGGTCCAGCTTGCCTTTTTGGATCAGGCCCTGGCTCATCTTAAAGATGATCTTGTTCTTGATACAAAAGTCAACGTGGAACCAAAGACTCCAGAGGGTTGCCAAGATGGACGAAGAGAATATGGATAAACTAAATGGAAGAACTTTATAAACCAGGTGTTAATTTTTTTGAATATGCGGAAGACTGACCTCGACCTGGTATGATGATCAGTCTTTCACATATTTAACAAAATTATTATTATTATTTTTATTATTATTATTATTATTATTACTACTACTGTTATTATTATTATTAGTTATTATTAATTAAAAATTATTGTTTACATAGATATGGAGAAATGTTTTTTTGACGGGGCTTATGGTGGTGGAGATGACGCTGGGTCGTCTGTACCGGTGGCTGCGCCGCAGAGGAGTCGACGGGCTCCACCACGGACCCTTTAGCGGGCCACTCGTACCTGGAGTTTGAGGAGGGGTATAAGGATGTGCGGCGCAACTGCAAGAAGCTGCGTCAAATGGCTGTCGACCCTCAGATGTACATCAGTTGGGCTATTCTGGAGAAGGTCGGCGAAACCGGGAGGGCGAACGACTTTGTGGGGTTTGACACTCCATGGCGTCGTCTCTTTGAGATAGCCCAAGAGCCTTCTTCCCGGGAGTTGACGATCGAGTTTCTGTCGTCGTTCGAGGTACTGGATCCGTCCCAGAACCCGAACCCAGCTGATACTTTTCGCCCCATCCGATTTCGGTTGGCGAGGCAGTGGCAGCAGATGACCTATGAGGTATGTTATTTCAATTATCTGTCATTTTTTTATTATGTTCCCAAAAGTTGTTAATATTTACAATTATTTTTTGCAGGAATTTGATGTTGCTTCGGGGTTGTACACAGGCCCGGAGATTGATACTGGTTTGTACCGGGACACTGTCAAGAGGGTGGATAGACCGACCATGGTCAGTTTTTGGAGGTACATCGCCACTTCCCACTTTGGTGCGAATATGGCGAAGGCAACATCGATTAGGGACCCCCTGTACTATTATTTGCAGCATGCGATCGCCAACTCTATCGCAACACGGGGGAACAGCCGGGAGAAGGTCAACCAGAGTGACCTTTTCTTTTTATACTGTTTGATTATACGGCGGCCGTGCAACCTAGTCGCGTCCCTGGTGGAGTACTTTCAATGTGCTCACAAGCGCCAGGCTCGCGCACATCTCCATGGCGGGGCGTTCATCACCGTCATCGCGCGTCGTCTGCACCTCTCGCCAAAGACTGACCCCCATCTGTCGCCCAAGATCCCATCGCTGGAGCTCGGTGAGGCCAATGCCCGGAGCATGTGGATCCTGATGGAGGTCGAGAAGGGAGTACATCGGTTTCGATCTCTCGGCACCAAGAGGGCTTTTGAGCCGGCCCCTTCCTGCTCCCGATGATATACTGGCCTACCTTGAGTTGCGTCCGGGAGTACCTCTGCTGGCGGACCAGGCAGGTCACGGCGACGATGCTGACGCTGACGGCCCCCCACCTCCGCCGCCACCACAGCAGCAGTACCTCCGTCATATATATGATGACCTCACTCCTGCTGCGCGTTATGTGGCTGAGGACATCGATCGCCGCATCGGTGAGATACGGGAGGTTCAGCAGTGGACGGTCGAGTCGATAAAGGCGATGGCACAGCATTGGGGGGTAGAGTTACGCGCACCACTAGGGGGCCCACCACCGCCACAGTGATTATGTTTCTATCTTACTTTCACTAGACTTTTTTGCAGTTGTATTTTTTTTTTTGGCATGTACAAACTGATTATTATTATGCACTTGATCTTTTGTTTATATGTTGTCTGTTTTGAATGTTTAATTGTCTAATAAATATTAAACCCATAAATAATAAATGAACTAACACCAAATTATAAATTGCAAGCCAGCAAAACCAATGAGATCCAAACAGTAAATATCCGATTATAAACGTTAAAAAATCACTCAACCCTTTCAATCCCAAACCAAATAAAACTTGCATGTTATGAACCAAAACGACGTTACCTTGACCATCAACCACCATATTCGTATCAAGTTTCCCAAATTCGTTCAATCTTTCTCGACGAGGTCTTCTCCGTGAATAATTTATCCACTCACATTGACAATCGAACACTTTATTAATAGGTTAAAGTTAGGATTACTTGATTAATTATAGTTTGATTAGGGTTATTACGTTGTTTTTTTTAAATTAAAAAAAATAAATTACAATAATTAAAGGGTTAATTAAATTTAATAAAAAGTAAAAAAAAAAACACTTCAAAACAAACATAAAAAACCAAACCAAAACCCTCCCAACACCAAAATGTCCAGGTTCATCCCCCTGTTGCCAAGCGCCTCGCTTTGGCCAAAGCGATGCGCTTGGCTCCTTTTTTTTAAACTCCCATGCAACCTCGTACTGAGTTTGACCTTGATGTGACTGAAGCGCCTCTTCAGAGGGGAGTTGAAATAGAAGAGAATGGGATGCCACTAGACGGACCCTAATAAAAAGATTCCTAACATAGCAGATATGTACATTAACTACCCAATCAAAAAAGTAACTAACAAACTGACCCACTTGCATCAAGAATCCAAATAACCTGATCATACTTCCCAACCTCACATCCTTAACCACCAAACACAAATTCAATCACCACCATACACCATTACACCCACCCCTTAACTCCAACCATGGCAGGTGTCATTGGTGGCAGACTTGCTGCAATCATCCACCATACAACCTTAATCCCCACACCCTTTCACCAACAACCCACCATTAAGCTTCCCACCATCCATGCTCGCCGTCCTTCCACCATGTCTGCATCTGCCACCACCCCCACCACCTCCTTGACAACCTTACCATCCAACCCACCATCCCTTCCTCTGGTAACTCACTTTCTTACAGATTAATTGTGTTAAAATAAGAATTTGTTTAAGGTCAAAGCTTTAAATATTAAAATTCAAAATTTGATATGAATTATGTATGGATTTATCAAAAATATTGTTCTGTTAGCAAGGTTTTGTATAAAGCTGAAAAGGGTTGTTTGTGATTTCTTGAAAGTTTAATGAATTGTTTGATTGTTTTGAGGTCAAAGTTGGGCTAGTTTGACTTTCAAAGTCAACCATATTGATGTTCAATGTTGATCAAGTGTTTTTCTATTTGTTTTTGAAAAGGGTGCTGGTCAGAATTTGCTGGGAATGTTTCTGGTGAATGGGATGGTTTTGGAGCTGATTTTACAGTTGATGGGAAGCCGATTGAGCTTCCGGAAAACGTTGTACCTAATGCATACCGAGAGTGGGAGGTTCAAGTGTTTGATTGGCAGACGCAGTGCCCGACTCTGGCTCAACCTGAGGACAGTTCTGTTATGTATAAGTTGGTTAGATTGCTTCCTACTGTTGGTTGTGAAGCTGATGCAGCCACGCGGTATAGTGTGGAGGAGAGGGTTATAGGAGGTGAAGATAACATGGTTTCGTCGTTTGCGTATCAAGCCAGTGGATGCTATACTGCGGTTTGGTCAACGCAGAAGTCAGCGTCCTTGAAAGTTTTGGAATTGGAGCATTGTTTGATTGATCCGCGTGATAAGGAATCGCGTGTAAGGGTTATCCAAATTGTCAGTGTTGAAGGAAACAAGTTAGTGTTGAAGAACATAAAAGTGTTTGTTGAGCAATGGTATGGCCCGTTTAGAAACGGGGATCAGCTAGGCGGATGCGCTATTCGTGATTCTGCTTTTGCTACGACAAAAGTTCTTAACGGGTCAGAAGTTTCGTGTGTGTGGCAAAGGTCAAACTCCATAGCCAGATTTCAAGACTCTCCTAATGTAAGTTTAGCACAACAAAATCGCGTCTTTAATGATATTTATACAACAAAATCGCATCTTTAATGAAATCATGAACTTGGTTTTCATAATCTTGTCAGATTCTTCAAGAACTTGCGGTGGTTGACGGTATAGAAAAGTCTGCAAGAGATGCAGACAGTTTGGTGTTGCTGCCAAAGAACTTGTGGAGTTCAAAGGTAGAATTGGAAGATGGAGAAAAAACTTGCTGTGAAGTTGGATGGCTGTTAGAACCAGGGCGCGCGATTACATCAAGTGTGTATTTTCAATAAACGCAGTGTTAAAGGTAAACAATTTGCTCCATTTAGTGTCTGTGATGCAGTTTCGGAAGCAATCAAATGGCTCAAATAACCCAATGATTAATTCAAAAGCTTAAATAGAACCGAATGGTTCAAAGAGACCTCAAAGGTGTCTTGACGATAATCAAAACTCAAAACTAACTAAAGCAAAATTATAGAGTAGGAAACATAATTCAAATAGAAAACAAAAAAAAAATGATAAACTAGGAATTAAAATTCAAATAAATGATAAAGATAATCTTCAAATCGAACTTTAGATATTCTTGTATCAGACAGGGGCGGACTTAACTTGAAGCTAGGTTTCGCGTCCGTTGCTACTCAACTTCGTGCGCGTAGTGGAAAATTAGTGGACATTTGTTTTTTTTTTTTACGATATTTGGAAAACGTTACTACTAAAATGAAAAACGTTACTACTGAAATTAATTTCTAGATCCGCCACTGGTATCAGTCTGGATGTGTTTTGAAACGATTATTTCGAATTCAAGTCATAATGATCGGTTTTTGGTGTTCGGATTCTTTTGCAGGAGATCATAGTTTCTTCTGAAACTGTAGCTTGAGAACAAGAACTATAGCATAAGAGACCTGACACCTTCAATGGGTGTATATATGGAAATAACAACTGTTTTAGTTGTTTCCAAACAAAGCTGTAAGATTTGGTTATATAGCTGGAATTACAATTTCATCATTTGTAGAACTACCCCACATTAAGTATATAAAACTAAAATGATGTTATTCAAAAAGTGTTCTTGTTGGATTTGTAACATTTGTTTAATAAACATTTGCCGAAAGAATATATATAAATGAGCGCGCATAAAGCTAAACTGGTTCAACCTGCTTGTAAATTAAACAAGTGTTGTCCCAAGGGTACAACTTACAAGAATTTGAACAGCAATGCCAAAAACAAACTGTGCACGCTTTTAAGTTCTTAAATCTTTTAAAATAATACAACACAACACAAAAGCATTTGATCAAACGTTAAACATCTTCGACCCAACCAATTAACTGCCACGCCTCCTATTCTCATCCTGCTGTACAATCTGCAGTACGTGTCGACTCACAGTGTCAAACGTTGTGTTCTTTAAGTATAATTCCGTTTCAAGAATTAACATAGAACTATTATAAAGCATGTGGGATATACCTGTAGGCGGAATGTGGAAAGGAAATTACTAGAGTGCCCCTGGTGCATCTCTCATGCTAATATTCAGACTGTTGCGCATTGTTCTTCTTCCAACTCCTGCGTTCCCTTTGGTCATCATGGCCACAAATTCCCCATAATCGATCCTCCCATCCTGAATCACAACATGACGTAAACCAATCATTATTTATTTTGTTCCAATAAAAAGAAATAAATTTTTCTATATATATATAAAAAAAAGTTATTGCGTACGTTATCTTGGTCAACTTCTTTGATGATATCCTCAACAAGAAAATCAGTCATATTGTGATCGGCACAAGCTTGCTGGAGCTCGTCAACGGTTATATAACCACTTCCATCCTTATCAAAATACTGGAATGCAGCCACAAGGTGTTCTTCTCTTTCCAGTTTGTTCAGATGAATAGTAGCAGCTACAAATTCTCCATAATCAATCGTCCCGCTGTTGTCCACATCAGCCTGAATATCCGCATGACAATTGACACATCAGCATAAAGTAGAATCCAAACAACTTAACACATGGATTATAAAAAGAATCTTACTGCATCCATAAGGTCCCGTATCTCTGTATCTTTCAAAGTGGAACCAAACTTCCTTAAACCGGCTTTTAGTTCATCAAATGTTATTGCACCGCTGTTATCGGTATCCATTGCCTTGAACATTTCTCTCAAACCAGCAATCTCCTCTTCAGACAGGCTTTCGGCTATAACCTGGACCCAAACAAAAGAAAACATTCAAGATTACTTTTGCATAAATCAAATATAGCATTCGTTATTAAATCTATTTTGCAAATTTCAACAAGAATATGAACATCATACCCTCAAAGCCATCTTCTTTAACTTATTCATTGCAGAGAACTGCTTCAAACGAGAAAGAACGGCTGGATCCAGTGCTCTATCAGGAGCAACACCGTTTTCACAAATCCAAGGATGACCTGCATGGTTAAAATAATCCATAAATAATCTTTAAACTTTATACAATGTTTAAATGACATAAAAAACATAAGGCAATCTAATAATATATAACCGATTTTACAACATACATAGAACTTCATGAGCAGTTAGACGGTCAGAAGGTCGAGAGCACAACATCTTCCTAATAAGATCTTTTGCACTGTCAGATATAAGAGGCCACGGGTCCGACTCAAAGTCTATGTATCCCTTCAAAACCGCATCAAATATCCCCTGTTGTGTTTCTACAACAAAAAAGCACAAAACTTTATGTAAGCATTAACATTCCCGATGAAAAAATCCACATCACGTAGAATAACTTCAGCACATACCAGCCCAAAATGGGGGCACACCACTGAGTAATATGTAAAGTATCACTCCTGCGGTCCACACATCTGCTTCTGGACCATAATGCTTCAAAAGCACCTCCGGAGCAACATAATACGGGCTTCCTACCACATCTGTGAAGATTTGACCTGAAATAACATTTAATTCAGTACCACATAAACTGAGAAAAGATAATAATCATAATCATAATTATAATTATAAATTACCTGGCTTGAAGAAAACCGAGAGTCCAAAATCAATAGCCTTGAGTGAAAAATCATCATCCCTATTAACCAACAAGAAATTCTCCGGTTTCAAGTCTCTATGCATAACCCCAAGCGAATGACACGCTTCAACAACGCCAACAATAATCTTGGTCAACTCAGCAGCCTTCCTTTCACTATAATGCCCCCTTTGTATAATCCTGTCAAACAACTCTCCACCATTGCAAAGCTCCATAACAATATGCACATACAACGGATCCTCATACGCACCCTTAATAGTGACAATATTCTTGTGCCCCGCCAAATGGTGCATTATCTGAATCTCCCTCCTAACATCCTCCACGTCCTCTTTGGAGATCAGCTTCCGTTTCGAGATCGACTTACACGCGTAATCCACTCCAGTCGCAATCTCGGTACACAAATAAGTAGTCCCAAATTGACCCTGCCCCAACTTCTGACCCAACGTGTACACATCACGAATATTCTCGGTCCTATGACCAAGAACATAGTAAGACTGATTCGACGTTCCGTGGCGGCTCATACTATTTTCTTTTTTAGGAACAGCCGGCGGCTTTGAATTTGTGTTCGAGTTAGGCGGATCTTTCGAAAACTCTTGTGCTATAAGCTGCTGAGAGATCAAAGTATTCGGCGAGTAATCTAAAGAGTTGTTAGATAATTCAGTACTATGGTTTTGAGCGGAAATCGACCTGTCTTCAGGCTTGTTCAAGCCCTGTGTGTCTTTTATTCCAAAAGATCCACGGCATGTATTGCCCATAAAAACAATCAACTTCTAATCATCAAATTTGCTGCACAAAATAATCATAAAAAATATAAAAAAAAATCAATTTTTTTTAAAAAAAATGATCAAATCCACCAATTAACTGTCAAAAAGATCTAGTAACAGATCAGATCAGAAACAAAATCTAAAGCCCATCATAAACACACAATTATTAAACCAGAAACACTAAATCAGAACAACTTTGTCAAGATTAAACATAAATCTACATAAAACTACAAGAAAACTAACAAAGTTCCAAGAAACTATATAAAACTTCAAATTAACAGTTAAACAACTAATAAAGCAGTCAACTTTAAACAAGAACTACAAAAGAAAGAGCAAAAACAATGAAATAAAAGTGTTTAGATCTGTGAAGAACCTGAGGGATGAATAACTGAAGTGGGTCAAAGATGGTGATGAAGATAAAGAAAGAGATGATTGGGGGGTGTGAATAATGGATGAGGGAGCATATATTTGGTGGGTATTGACCAAAGATTATTATAAAAAAAATGGAGAGAAAGAGGAAGGGTGAAGGATGGTGCTGAGAAGAAGGAAGTGAGGTGGTTGGTGGTGGAGGTGGTGCTGACCAGCTTGGTGTTAGTTGTTACTACTCACCTATGTCTGTCTGTCCATCTCACTTGTTCTATCCATATTAATGTTTCATGTTACTACCTTGTTAAATGTTTGTTGGTCTTTTATTGGTTATTGTTTCTTGGTTTGGGATTATGGACTCTTTTTAATCAGTGTTCTAAAAACCGGTTTAAACCAGTCGATAATACTGGTTAAACTGGCTATCACTTATTGTTTTGGTACGGTTGAATCCGGTATAAATACGGTTCTGATGTAGTCTTCGAACGGTACCAATTTAAGGCTATGTTAAAATTTTGAGTTTAATTGAGCGGCCTATCCAGATTCTTGTGAAAGACCCCCAGACATTAGACCAACAGACCAATCCTTCCCTTATATGGTTTAGTGTTAACCCGGTTGAATCGTTCATGAACCCAACTGATAAAGTTTAAAAACCGACTTTTAAAACATTTCTTTTAATATATTATTGTTGTATCTAATAGTAAGTTATAACTTTTTGTAATGCGTGTGAGTGGAAATACTATGAGTTTTTTTCGTACTTTCATAAGTAACGCATTCAGTGATGAATATTGAATATAGTTTGTAACTGTTTTAAAAATAGTTTATTTACTTGTGAATATAACTATGTATATCATCAATATGTATATGTTTGTAATGTTGTTTCAATTTGGTGTATATCTAGTGCTTCAAGTTAATTGAATGTGGGTTGATAGTACCTTACTTAGAATGGTATCGTATATAAGCACACGTAATCAATGAGGTTGGTGATCCAATGGCAGAAGCAAAACTTTAAGGAGCACCTAAATTGGAGAGGTCATGAGTTCAAGTCTCACAAAGAGTAGAAATTTACCGTTCAAAAAAAATATAAATACACTTGACATTTAAACTAAAAAAACATTATGGTTTTAGTTGCTTATAAAAGTTTTGTAAGAACCATCGTTTGTATATGTTAGTCACACTTTGCTTTCTAGAAAGTCATATTTATTTTGTTTCCAGTAATTCGTATATTTTTAACATGAAATTAAATGTTTATTTTGTTTCTAGTTAAGTCATATACTTTTATCATAAGCATTTGTCAACGCATATTAAGGAAAATATTTATGTTGGATTCAACTACTTATTTATTTATCCAAATGATTTTTTTATAGTCAATTGATTATAATTGTCTTATTTAAACACACACACATATATATATGCCATTTATTTAGCCAGTACCCTTATGGTGAAGTGGCACCCTCCTTGCTTTTCTTATGGGAAGTGAGGAGTTCGAGTCCTACCGGCAGCAAAATGCTGTTAGTGGGCGGGTTTTACCAATTTTTCACTGTCGTGCCTTCGTGCGGGTGAGGGGTTGGGTTTTCCCCGATTTCGGATACTACATGGGCGGGCCTTGGCTACCCAGCTGCTTGAGGTACATATGGGCCCTCCACTGGGTAGTCGTGGGGGTCTGTCCATACTATGAGGATCCCCTTGGGTAGTCGGCCAAAAGTGTTAGTTGGCCCTTCAAAAAAAAAGTATAACATATTTATTTTGTTATAAAATCCCACAATTTTGTATTGATTTAAATAAAATTAAAAATTTAGTATTATGACTAAATCGACAAGAAATTGATCGGTTAAAAAATATGGAAAATAAACATTGTTAGGTCTACGTCTTTTGTTGATACTTGCTTTAGTCATTAGTCATTGATAGTATGTTCGTTCTTTAATATTCCCATATGGATCAGTTTCATTCATCTTAGTATTTTTGTATGTATATATGTTGCGGGGTATGGCATAGAGGATGAGTGAATGGATTTGATAAGTAACCACACCCTTTAGCCTTATCATTGAATTAAGAAATTTCTTTTGTAAACTTAAGGCGCATTTTAGAATGATTTGAATGTTTAGGGTGTCAATATACAAGTTTAAAGTTTACATGGGTTTGAAAAAGTCAAAAGACTATAAACTTTAAAGGAAGCACTTGCATCGGCAAAGATCTATGAGGGGTATAAAGGGCAAACAAAAATATGATACCGAAAACATTAGTATATTTTTCTTTTTCTTTTTTATTTCTCATAATATAGATTCATTGAACAATGTCAGTAGAGGGACTGGCACTACAAGAGAAATACAAGTTTCTTTTTCTTTCCAGAGCAAACCGAAAGAAACTCTATATGTTATATTGTATGTAGTTGACTGAAAACCTTACTTTTCAATTCACTATAATTATGGTTTTGACTAGTTATTTAAACGAATCGAACGAACACAAACGTGTTCGCCTTACAATATATAGCTCACTTTTTTAAGAGCATCAATTTCAGTCCAAAAGTTTCATCGTTAGTTTAAATCTCAATCCAAATGTTTTCTCCTTTGTTTCATTTTTAGTCCAAAAGTTTTTTCATTTCGATTGAAGTTGAAGCAAATGACTAAAATTGATGCTTTAGACTTTTAAGCTATTTCGGCCAAACCTCAAAAACTAGAATTAAAATTAACTACAACAATTATCATTCTTATTATTACTACTTTGTTATTTTTTTTGGAGCAACAAATGTCGAGATACCGCTCATTGGGCATTCGCAGGCACATCTGTGAGGTTGGCCCTTGATCGGAACCCACCGGGCTTCTCCACGGAGGGGCTTAACACTGGCTTAAGGGGATCTTTCTGTGTCCCCATGAGAAACCATATCGTCGACTGCCACTTGATAAACGTTGTGCCACCACAAAACAAAGATTCTCTGACATAATACACAGTGGAACGAATACCTGTGTTGGCTTGTATTTGAACTAGCGAGCCCAAGGGTTTAGTCTTTATTATCTTCATCGTCTGTGACCATTGAGACAAAGCCCATGGTTCACTTCTTTGTTATTACATGTATTAGTTATTATTATATTAATTAATTTTTCTTTTTGATATGTTGTTATTTATTATTTTTTATCATCAAGAGTGTATTCCTTCTTTACACTTAAAAAAATGAGTGAAATGGTGAAACTTTATGATGCAGTGGTTGGTGGCCCGGGCTTCTCCTTGTGAGACAGGTTTGATCCCTATTGTCTCCACTTTGGTGGGATATGTCAATGATGGGGAGAGCTTGGCCTTCCCAGTGGAGGGAGCTCGAACCTGAGTTGGCCCGGTTTTCATTCGGCTGTTACTCTAGCGGACGACAGTTAAACTGAGCGCGTGTGGAGGCGGTACGGTTTTCGGGCGGGAGCCGTTAACAGCCCACACAACCTTCAGCATGGACTCAGATAAGACAACATAGGTTGGAGGTGTGGAAGGTCAGGGCCTATTGTGTGGAAATAACAACTACCGAGTAAAAGAAAGCCATCTTCCCAAAAAATAAAAAAAATAATGATTTCTACAAGTTTGACAAATGAGGGCAGAGTAAACTAACATCTAGTTGGAATTGACCGTGTTCAATTTCACACACGGGAGGCCCCACATGGGACACACTAATCATGTCTCATTATTATACTAAGGTACTTTAAACTATAATTGACATACAATAGAATCTTTGAGATTTCACATCTTTTTTTTAACTGCCAACAAATTGGAATCACTCACAGAATACTGGAGTATCATCGTGCCACCAGTGTTGCCACGCGATCATATTCCATCACCAAGTCACCAATTCAAGAGGAAACTTATAATTATGAGAAAACCCCCTTTGTGAGATTCGAACTCAAGACCTTATGGCCCCTAAGTCTTATCTCACCACCAAGATACCACTAGGCTATAATGCCTTGGGTGATTTCACATCTAATTTTGTTTTTAAGTCTATAGGATGTGGAGGAGGCCCATCATCCATGATGGTCCTTTGTCTCAGTTGCCACGTTATCGCAGGGTAGGAGCATCATGAAGATGATGGTTCAATTGTGTGATAGGAGCATCATCCCTCCCTTAAAAAAAAAAAAAAACCAATCAAGAGGTTCAATTTCACACACGGGAGGCCCCACATGGGACACACTAATCATGTCTCATTATTATACTAAATGGGTACTTTAAACTATAATTGACATACAATAGAATCTTTGAGATTTCACATCTAATTTTGTTTTTAAGTCTATAGGATGTGGAGGAGGCCCATCATCCATGATGGTCCTTTATCTCAGTTGCCACGTTATCGTGGGGTAGGAGCATCATGAAGATGATGGTCCAATTGTGTGGTAGGAGCATCATCCCTCCCTTAAAAAAAAAACAATCAAGAGACTCGGCATACCCGGCGAAGGGTTGCCTGCCATGCCGCTGCCGCCCCGGGGTGGGGGGGGGGGGGGGGGGGGGGGGGGGGGGTTTGCCGGGCCTTGATGGCCCTCATGCCGGTTCCACACCCACCGGTCTAAAGTTACGGTCTAACTTTTAACATATTTTAATGTAATTGTCTCGATAATGTGATGTTTAAATGTATCGAACTCTTCTTTAAATGTATATATTGTTTTAGTTTGAAGTTAACTTTTGCTTGTCATTCTTAGTTAACATATTTTTAGGTTTATCTTTGATTATGTCCGAACTATTCATCATCTTTTTAAGTCTTCTATTCATTGACGGTTAAAACAACCCTTACAAAGCATCAACTCTTTATCGTTGGTTGTATCTCGTCCTCCCATTACGAATATCTGTTTCTTCCTTTTCAAGATTCATTTTCGCCATGAGTTACGTATGCAAATCCACATAAATATATGGAAATAATCAACTCTTTCCTAAAATACAACAAGCACACTTAAAAGTTAAAACTCAAAGATGACAAAGACAACATATTCATAGTTAAATGCAAAAGCTGAAAAATCAAGGCCTACCTACCCTTTGGTCGTCGATAGAGTTTGTCATCATAAAAGCTAATTTATTAAACATCTTATATAAACTTAGAAGTTTTTATAAAACAATTGTAGTTTCTATAAAAGTTTTATTTTTTTTATTTTTACTAAAAGAATATTTTTATTAAACACATAACCGCAAAAAATTACATCAAGATAGCGGGCAGGCGGGTAACAAGCTGCACCGCCACCCCTTTCTGTACGGCAAACCCTAACCTACTAAACACGAACTCACCCCTCCGGAGTCGAGAAGTTCCATAAGAATATGGTTTAAAAGTCAATACTAACAAGTAAAAGATAATTTAATCTTTGGAAGTTTGAAAACCAACAAACCATCTTGTCTATTTGTATTGATGAAACGACACCTTGAATAAACTTAGAAGTCTTCTACAGGAGAAATAGACAAATAGTGCTCTTGAGAAGTTATCTCATACTTCTATTTAATTTAATACTAGTGGAAAAGTCCCACGTTGTCGCGGGTACTTATGTTTTATTGGCGCACTTTGTGTGACGGGTTTCACATAATTTATTTTTAATATCAATTTGCTAAGACAACTAATGTATCAATTTACATATTGCAAGTGAGCAAAGAATTGACACAAAAACAATAATATAAGACATAATAGACAACATTATGGACAAATTGACTCCGACATAACTATATAGAACTGCATTGCAAGTTGTGACCTCTATCATAACCCATATCTCACGTACAACAAATGTTTAGAACCCAATTTGAAAAGGATTTCCCAAGTGATATATCTTAGGGATGACAACTTGAAACACAGACACGATAACACGACACGAACCGGCACGACCTTAACAAGTTTTGTGTCTTAAACAAGTCGACATGATAAGACCACTTAATTTTCGTGTAAACAGGTTAAAGACATGTTAACACGTTAAGCACCCATTATGCTAATAATTTTTAATTTTAAAAAATAACATATGGGAGATGGTTATACTGACATACGCGGCCTCACAATTGAAAAAAAAAGTCTAATTGTGAAATCGCGTCTAGATTTTCCCTCTCAGTCTCTCGTGATATATTGTATAGTACTTATGTTAGTTTTCTTATTCGTATTTAGAGATCTATAAGTTTATCGTTTTTTGTTTTTCTTTATACAAGCCATGTAATATAGGGTGAATAACCTAGTTAGTATAATATTTTACAAAATATTATTATGTTTATACATGTCCGTTAGCCAAGTAGTTTAATGTCAAAATAATATTTTACACACATTTTTGTTTATAGAAATTAATTAAATAATTAACATAATGAAAGACATAATAAATTAACCTATCATATTAGTTTCAAGTACTTACATGAAAACAAAAATAAAATAAAAATAATCATAAGGCCATAAGATAGGATGCCGATCTGCTGTTTAAAACAATTGGTAGATCAGATGAAAACCACACCCACAAATTATTTGAAAAGCTATTTATTTGCTACTTCCTAATATCAATTGTCAATCGAATAAGAATAAAACAATATTATTTATTTTGATTACAAGTCAATATGTGAAACAGATCTAAACCGTTTGTCATTTGTGAAGTAGAACCACTTTCTGCACAAAAGACATCAAATTATCAAATAGTACCCCCAATATACCATCAGAAAACATAAACAATCAACAAAATAATTTTACCATTTTGGGAGCAACATGCCAAAGAAATCAAATCAGAATGTTAGATACATCCGCTCATTAGCTTTGATTTCATTACTACCCATGAACAACACAAACCTACGAAACACCATAAACGACTAAATGTAAAATACACCAACTTCTTAGATAATGCAATTAGTTATTAATACTCTGAAAAATAAAAAAGAAGCAATAGTCTAATTAATGCCAGTTGTTGCTCAACTCAAGAGTTCTTGAAACAACTGCTTTAATGTTGATTTGTATAAATAAATAAAATGATTACAATTATCTAACAAAGAAGCAAATGCAAAAGGTGATCATTAGTGCATTAAGAATAATCTTAATTTGTAAAGATGACTAATTATTGAAAGAAGTTATATAAATCTGCTTACCCTTGCCAACTTATAGGATCAGGTTTGGAGCCATCCATTGTTGTGAGAAGAAGTGACTGAGCAGATATCATGGCAGCTATTACTGGCGGAGTGGCGGTGATGGTTTAGTGGCAACAACCTGAAATTTGCATAGTTTTAGAATGCCATGATAAAGTGACCAAGCAATGGATAAACAAACATACAAAAAGATGCATACACTCAGACCCAATTTAGGGTGGACAACTTGCCACATTATTATTTGCGAGCACTTATCAATTTCTTCTGTTTCATTTCCATCAACAAAAGTGATCACGTCTAAATAATCTAGCAACTATAGTAAGTATCACCAACAAAATAGAATAAGTAAATCATCAAATTAATATTATTTAAGAGACGAACAAACATAAAAGGGGCGAGGCTATATGTTAATCTACCAGCGTTTCACGACGGTGGGTTATAAACGATCAAAATGGGATGCAGGGGCTGTGTGTTCAATAGAATGACAAGAAATGAATATATAAATGGAACTTTAATTCATTTTCCATCACCTAATAACTGGCATTATTAAATTTTCAGTTACACAGAAATGGAAACGCATGGACAGAGAAAAGGAAAGCTATAGCAATCTTTCATTTAGTTCTTTGTTTACAATAATGAAATACGAGAATGGCAATCAATTTTAGCAATTAATAATGGTTAAGTGGTTTTGAAAATGTACCAACAAACCCAAAAAAAAAATATAAGAAACTTGATGTGGTAGGAAGGTATAGTAGGGGCAAAAAGGGAAAAAATAGGTTTAAAATTAGAGATTTAAGCTTGAAACTTTTAATCTCTCATCTTAACTTTGCCAAGTTGAATATCTTTGTCCACTACTCCTTCTTTATAATGTAGTAGAGATATTAAGTAACATCTTGTTTTCGGAATATAAATAATGTGGTTACTGAATAATTAAATTTATTATATATATTAAAGGGTGTGAAATAAACGATCAATGGTAACTGATTGACCAAAATCATCAAACTGTAAAGCTAACTGAAAGTTAAAACTTTGCCACACAGGTCGTTTAGTAGTGCTAGCAATATATTTAAAGGACGTGTATGTAACACTAAGCAACACGATGACCTCTTTTTTTTAGTGTGTACTTTAAAATAGTTCTAGACTAACCCTATTATTTGGTATCAGTTCTAAACTGTAAAATTGAAAGTTAAAACTTTATCATATGGGTCGTATGACAGTATACGTGTCGTATAATAGCGCCAACAGCATATTTAAAGGACGTACATGTGACACTAAGCAACACAACACCTTTTTTTAGTGCGCACCTTAAATTAGTTCTATACTAATTGTATTACTTGGCGAGTTTAAAGAGAGAGAGCCAAAATAAGCGAAGCAGGTGTTTGCTGACAGAAGTTTGACGACGACCTACGGTGGATTTCGACATTCAACAACAGTATGCGGTGGTAGTGATTGGCAGCTGGACGACGGTCACAAGTCGTAACTCACTACCTTGTGGTGGTAGCTGCAAGCACCTTTATTGTCACCACTATGGGTAAACCTATTTTGGGACTTTTTTCTTCTTTTAAAACAACTCATTTCAACCCATTTTTGGCTCATACTAAAGTGAAACTTTTTTTATGGCATGTTTGGCTGTTTTGACCCAAACTCATTTCGCCAGAACCCGCATTGATCCAAACACATTCTAACCTGTCACCCGAACCACCTAATTCGTCCAACTTACCAGGTTTTCATATTATATTAGAACACAAATCTATTAGATGAACTACAAGACACCATTTATAGTCATGTCTTTGATCGACATACCACGCACACTCTACATACATTATATTAGCGAAGGTATAAAACACCTCCCCCCTCCATTGACGCCATCTAGCTGAGACCATGTGTAGTGGTCGGCCAAATGGGCGTGAAAGTAGGATTTGGAGCCCTATTTCACTTAATTGGCTACACCGCCCCCAGGGGCGCCAAATGTGAAAGGATGGTTTTGGGGTGAATTTTTTTAACAAGGCAAGGGAAATTTGATGAACCAATGGGCATCTTTCAATTTTCATCCACCAATCACATTATTTATTTTAAATTTAAAAAAAAAATAGTAATTGAGTAATGATTGAACAGGGCTTGTAACGTCTACACCCTTTATTAATTTCAAGCTCCATATGGGACCTACATGACACATGTTATAAAATGCTAAAAAAAGGACTTGAAATTAACTAGCACACATGGCCTAAGGTAGAATAGAATGTTGTTTGCAAGGATAGTCCTTTTTCCAATTCACCCATCAAAGCGGATCTACTTCGGAGTTATGACATGATTCTAATAATTTTATGTTATGTGTTATGTGTTATTTAGTATTTAATACTCATATTAATGTATTATATATTCGACACAATTGATATGGATTCGCTGTTAAGAAAAATGATATGGATTCATCATGTATTTTTAAAGTAATAAGGGCAAAAGAAAATCTATATCCAACACTATCATCAATAATGTTGGATCAATTCATGATTAAGTTGATCACATAATTAAAATAGTTTTGGAAAACAAAAACCTATCACATATGCATGTGGTACACGTATAAAAGTATGTCTGGAAACAAAAATTGCATTTACATGTGAATATATGATTACGCCACCTTGTAGATACTTCCAAGGGTGTTAAAACAAGTTTATTAAGCATACTAGTGTTAAGCCCCCTGCGTTGTGGGGCGGTGGGCGTAAAACCGTGCTACCAGCGTTGTAAGATGGAGGCGTAAAACCGTGTTACGTAGCAACGAAACAACGATCAAAACCATGAAAATCGTAAAGAAATAATACAAACTATCAACACCAAGTGACTTACATAACGTTAAAACATAGCGGAAAAGTGAGTCGTAAAACCATGTTAAGTACTAAACGAACAAAACCCAACCCATGCAAAATCGGTAAAAAAAAATCGCGTTAAATGGCAAAACACTAAATTACAGGAGATGCAAATAGAAAGAAAAAAACACTACAAGACAAAATAGACTACGGGACGAAATAAGACATTATTGCCTAAAAGAAAAAGAGAAAACTTTGTGGCTAAAATGGAAAAACAAAAACTTAATTATTTCTTTTCTAGAAATTATAATATTCTAGGGGGATTCGACCGCGCTTCGCGGCGGGAGTTCGATCCGAAATAATTCGTTTTGTTACGGTACAAAAACTGAAAAAGCAAAAAAATGTTGTAAATAAATGCATTGCAACAGACTTGAACACATGACCTCATGTAAGAAGAATGCACATCAAACCACTACACCACCAAAGCAACTTGGGTTTTAAATTGAAACCAATTCTGTATATTATCAACCAAAGCTGTAAAAAATGTTGTAAGTAAATGCATTGGAAAAGACTTGAACCCATGACCTCATGGAAAAGGAATGCACATCAAACAATTCCACCACCAAAGAAACTTTGATTTTAAATTGAATCTAATTCTATAAATTATGAAATAAAGTTGTAAAAAATAAAAAAAATATATAAAAGTGGCACTATTCATGGTTAGTTTTAATTAATATATATATAATTGTTAATTATTTTAGTTATTAACTAAGGGGGGGACGGGGCACTACCCGTAAGTTTTTTCAACTTCACTGATTTCAACCAATCCTACATTGCCACATCACTTCACTGATTTCCTTCACTGAAACAGTTTTTCGAATGCAGCACTTCACTGGAAATAAAATAGAAAAAAAGACAAAAGTGGGAGAGACAAACTCACGGGTGTCAGCCCATTAACTAGAACCAAGATTTGGTTCACGGGACCACTACCAGCATGGGTGGCGGCGGTGTTACCGGGCTGGTAGTGGGGTATCCGTGACCAATTCTGGTAGCGCCCCGTCCCCCCTAAATATATATATATACTAGGGTTATGATCAAATACACAAGACACTTTTTCTAGGAAGGGTGAGAAGGATTGTGATCCATTGATCATATATTTGAAGGGTTGAGATTAGTTTGTTTGAAAAAAAAATAAATAATAAATTAGAGGATGTGCATAAAAGGAAAACCACATTTGTTGACTTTCTCTCTCCACATGCAATGCACTTGTCAATTCCCCCCATCATTTTAAAACGTCTATAACTTTTTTCGTACGATATTTTTTTTTTCAAAATAATTTCACCATATTAACGAGCGTTTTTTTATCTTTAATATGAGTAACACATTGCTACATTAAAATTGAAAAAAATTCATGTTAAGTGGGTTTTCTTCTCCGTTGTGTCTTCTGCTTGTTCATTGTGTTATAGTATGCACATGTGCTTTATAAATATGTTATTTATGTTTTTTTAGTCTACACATGATTTAACTTTGTCCATTGTGTTTTTAGTATGCTTTTCATTGTGTTTTACGCAAATTAGTTTTGTATTTAGGTGTATATTGTATTTTATTACTAGATTATACCCCGGGAGCGTCCCGGGGTTGAGAAATCTAATATGACACATCTATTATACATATGAAATAGACTAATGCGCTTCACATTTACATGCAGGAAAGCTTCGGGTAGCACCTAATCAAAACAATTAACAATGTTAACACCTAATCTAAAATAGTGTATAACTCCGTTGCTAACATTTAACCTTAAACAATGTATAACTCTAATGTTAACATCTAATCTAAAACAATGTATAACTTTAATACTAATACCTAACTTAAAACAATGTACACTTTCAATTCTAAACACCTAACCTAAAACAATATATAACTCCAATGTAACTCTAATATTATCACCTATCCTAAACGCTAAAAATAGTGTTTTGCAAGTCACATGATGCCTCACCGAATTCCTATCAAAAACAAACTTAACCACCTGCACAACTGCCAACGCATACTCTTCCAAACTATAACCAACAGAAACATCCGAATCAGCTGACTTCGACCCATCATAATCAATCCCAAGCCCACCACCAATATCAATAACCTTCATCGAAGCCCCAAGCCGCACCAACTCACAATAAATCTGTGCAGCTTCACCAACACCATCAGCAAGCAACGCAGTCGAAGGAATCTGCGATCCAATATGAAAATGAAGCAACTGTAAGCAATCCAACATCCCACGTTGCTCAAGCTTCCTCACAACACGAACAATCAGGCAAAAATCATTTTGTATATTACCCCAACCATACATACATACACATGGCTAAATCATTTTGAATATTTGGCTAACAAAAGGCTTTTTTATGAGACAAATGATGTATCAAAATCACTAAATACATATATACACGCAAGATAAAAAAAATGGAAAATATTTCCTTGTTATTAAACTATATAACGATTATTTATTCTATAATTTAATATAAACATTGAATATTCACAAAACCAAACCTATCGAACCTTCTTGATTATGTTCTTTAAATTCCTACGGAAAATAACAATATAGATGAAGCTGCATAGTTTAATTAAATTACCTAATACAGAATAACGTCCACATGCATGGATCTCCTACGAACTACCATGAACAACAAATATATATTTTTAATTTATAAAATTATTAATTTGGATATGAGGTCACGTATCCTGCAAATAAATATACGGGATAATGAAGAAAATTTGCGCACGTAGACTGTTATTCAAATTCATTAGTTATTAGTTAAATAAAAGTTTAACTAAATGCTGTTCTACTAAGAAGTGATAGAAAAGATTGTTACGTTGATGCTAAACAGTTGGATCAGAGAAAGAATAGGAGATCAAGTTCATCATAGAGGAAGGGAAAACAGAGCAAGAACATGAGTTGCTAACTGATTTTGCCGTGGATTATTTTAGGGTTGTGAAAGAGTGAATGAGGAGGGGATAAAGGAGTAGGGTTTATCTAATATTTTTAAATTACCTCATGCCACATGGCACACTCAAGGGAGAGAATGCCTCTTTAAGTGCCATGTCATTAAAATTGCTTTCTTTTATTATATATATAGATGTTGTTCATTGTGTTTAAGTCTATTATTCATTGTTTTTTTAGTCTTCTGTTCATTGTGTCTTTAATATCTCGTCCATTGTGTTTTATTAGACTGTTCATTGTGTTTTATACCCTATTGTTCATTGCATATTTAATTGGTACTCATGGTATTTTACGTTATCTCCATTGTGTCTTACGCAACTGGGTTTTCAACTTTTTTTTCAAAAGTATTCATTGTGTTTTAATCTTTTATTCATTGTATCCTTATTATATCGTCCATTGTGTTTTACACAATTGGGTTTTTGACTTTTTTTTTTCAAAAGTATTCATTGTGTTTTAGTTTTCTGTTCATTGTGTCTTTAGTATGTCATCCATTGTGTCTTACGTAACTGGGTTTTCAACTTTTTTTTCAAAAGTATTCATTGTGTTTTAGTCTTCTATTCACTGTGTCTTTAGTATGTCATCCATTGTATTTTATTAGATTGTTGATTATGTTTTATACCCTATATTTAATTGGTGTTCATTGTGTTTTACACTCTATTGTGTCTTACGCAAGTGGGTTTTTTGACTTTTTTTTTCGAAAGTATAGCAATATGGTACTCATATTAAAGATAAAAAGACGCTCGATTTTATGGTATAATTTTTTTTTAAAAAAACGATGACGTATAAAAAGTTACGGACATTTAAAAATGAGAAAAATTACGCCGTTAGTCCCTGTGGTTTCCTTCCAGTTTCAATGTAAGGTATTAAGGTTTTATTGTTTCACTTTAAGGTATTAACCTTTTAATTTGTTTCAATGTCAGGTATTAGGGACTAACCTAGTTAAAACTTAACTAGGTTTGAGGGGTATTATGGTCCATTCACCTATATATTAAATTTTTAAAAAAATTGTAGCTTGGGGGACTCGAACCTGGCCTCTGGCCAGTTCTCGTTCTTAAAACATAGCCCCAAATACCAACTGCTCTGCAAGTCTTTTTGTGATATTAATGATTTCGAAATTTTATTAAACAATCTCTGTTATACTTCATCTTCCCCAAATTACCATACGAACCTAATGCTTCCATCAAGGGGAAACGAGCACCTCCACCATGCAAAGAGGTAACCACCAGAAACGTTTCTAATGATTGTTATGAAACTAAACAAAACTCTCCTGTTAAACGCTTGTTCCATGACAGAGGTCCGAAACCCCATCAAAAATAAACGAACTGAGCTCGACAAAAACGAATCCCAAACATCAAATTGAAACCTGCTGCACCCTCACACATCCTAGTCGACCCATTCTGTACAAAAAACCCCATCAAAAATCTCTGAATCGAACTCCAATTGAACGATTTAAGGATCGAGTGACGCGAGCCTTTACCGAGCGATTTCACCATCGATTCGATCTTGTAAGTTTAATTATTTTATATGGTTTGTTAGGAATTTGATGCTCTTTAAAAGCCCTATAATTTAGCTTCATGCCGTAGCCTAGATTAGTTGATTGAATCAAAGGAAGGGTTAGGGTTCATGTTGATTAAATTGGGAACTTTCTGGTTTGTGCAGACGTTTATTTTTATATTAACTGATTGAGATTTAAACCATTAAAGAGTGTAGTGCAGCTGGTTAGACGTGGAGTGTTACAACTGCAGGTCCCTAGTTCGATTCCCACCTCAAAGGTTTTGTTTTATTTTGATATTATGTAATTAGTTTGAATATATAGGTGAATGGACAATAATACCCCTCAAACCTAGTTAAGTTTTAACTAGGTTAGTCCCTAATACCTGACATTGAAACAAATTAAAAGGTTAATACCTTAAAGTGAAACAATAAAACCTTAATACCTTATATTGAAACTGGAAGGAAACCACAGGGACTAACGGCGTAATTTTTTCTAAAAATGAAGGTGGAAATGGCATGTGACTTGCATGTGCATATTTTTTTGACCAAATTACCCCTCTCACTTGTTTAATCCTTTGCCACATGTCATTTTCTAGTGGCTTCTCACCCTTCTCATTTTTTATAGTCTTTGTAGAATAACCCAACCCGTATATACTAACCCATTAAATGTCTAACTTTCTGTTCTAAATAAATAAATTAAAAAAATAGCAGAGTAAAAAACTTATATAATTTTTTTATATATAAATCAAAACTAGTTTTTCATATATTGTGGATTAAAAATATAGTAAAACATGTAACCTCGAAAGGTTGGTAATTGGTGTAGTGATAAGAAATTAAGAACTCGAGCCTATGTGGCATAAGTCTTGATTCAGAGTATTAATATAATAAATTCAGGGTATTACTTAAAAAAAAGATCATATCTTTTTTATAAAGGAGGAAACAGCAAACAACTATGATTTTCATAGGTAATGATATTAGTAGAATTCATAAGTAACTAAAAGTTAAGAATTATATATTTAAAATTTAATATTTCTACTTTCTAGACTCGTTTTACTCGGTGTTTCGTCAGATAAATTGTTAAAATAAATTGTAATATACAAGTGGATTTATATGTTTATTACAAAACCACATGTTTTTTACAGAGGCACGTGATATTGGAACTTATATTTTTCAACACACATGATTTTCACAGAACCATGTGATATTTGAACTAATATAATTCAACACGACGACCATTGAAATTACGACAGAAGAAAAGCGCCGCAAATATAGCGAACGGAATTAAAAAAAAAACCTAAAACAAATTTAAGTAAACTTTTATCAAAAAACGATTGCAGGATTGATTTAAAAATATAGTAATGGTCTCAACATCTACCGAAAATAATAAATAAAATAAGTCATGAGAAGGTCACTATTTTCAATTGAAATGAATAGTATATAGGTTAAATTGGTCGCAAAATGTATTCATATGCAGTCAGCTAAACTTGGTTTGTGGACAGAGTCGAAGCCATGACGTTTTTCTTATGGGTCAGTAATATTTTAGATCTTTGATTTTCTTTTTTCCACTTTATTTATCCTTTTGATTTCATAATAAAAGGCAATTTACAACTGGATGAAGGTAAAACAAACAATAAATTGCAGTTGTAAATTGCGCCGCAACCCCTTTTAAATGGTGAACCGTATCCCTCAGAAACAAAACCTTAGTTCCTAAGGGTCGAGAAATTGTTGTGCACGATCCCTTGCACCATGTCTAGGAACCCTATAGCTTCAGAGGCCAAATAGCTAAAGTATGGAAAGCAATGGAACGAAACTTTTGATTATCAGTGCCGACGTTTTCATGCTTCGCCTTTTCTTTCGATTATGCCTTCAGTACTGTATGTCCAGCCAACGAACCCACTGTCTCTAATGCCAACAAGG